>JAQFZJ010000020.1:0-129476 GCA_034695645.1 Folsomia fimetaria
GGCAATGAAAAAATGTAACGAATACAATCGCTCAAATTCAAATAATTTACTCAGACAAAAATATAAATGGTTGACGACATTCACAGTTATCCGTGGAACGAACAGAGCAGGTTGAATTAAATTGGAATAAAATATGTGCCCATTTTTCTGTACATGTAGATGCACATGTTGTTTCATTTTAAAACAAAAAACAACTACAAAGTCCTCCTATCGTTTAATTTCAAGGTCACCGTATTTCTAACAAATTAATGTAGATAGATAATTTGCAAAAAATTAAATTTGAAGGCATCATTATACATAAATGTGTAACGTTATTTAAAATGTCTCATTGTCATCTCATGATATGTAATGGAGTGAAGTAGAGGAGCGTAGTGCATATTGAGAACTGATAATCCTTTTACCAATTTATAAAACTAGACGACTTTCAATCTATTGTTGAACAATCCATGCTAGTGTGCTGCCTAGGATAATCTATATAGTAGTTGCAGGAGGTATGAAGTTTGACTTGAAAATGTGTCTTTCTCTGTCCCTGTTTCAGAAAATTATATACACAAGTGAAATACAACAAACTATGGGTTCTAGAATGAGTTAAAAACAACGACTAATCTAATTACTTAAATGCATGTATGCAAGAATTGTTGATATCCATTGTTGAGTCGATATAACTGTGAGACCAGATCCTTACTGTTACATTTTGATCTTTGTATGTGGTTTAGCTAGAGAGATAGGTGGGTGATACATATATATAGCATCCGTATATATAACTCTACTAAGTTATTACAATTACGTAACGATCTTAGTAAATCCTTTATGAGTTGTGCAGTTGTTCTAAAAAACGCAAGTTTATATAGTCTTTATGCAGATTTATAGTAATACATAGCATCGAAAGAGTCACCAATATTTTGTCTTTCTGAGTTATTCACTCATCTTTGAGTTTTAAAATTGTACTATGTACTTTGTAGATAAGATATAATAACTTGCTAAACTAAAATTCTCTATTACTACTACCACTACTAAATATACCCTATTATCGACCAAGAAATATTTTACAAATGTCCATGTAAAGATAGAATGTAGTCGTTTAATATTATAATTATTATACCCACATGAAAATGATAATCATTACGCGTGTCATGCATACATGCAATCAAATGTAATCCCGATTTATTACGCTAAAAGTAAAACAATAATTATTATTAAGTTTTGTGAAAGCAACGAATCTTTCGTTTTGCAAAATTTGGTAACAAATTATTATCTCCCTTAATTATTATTATAAACCGTGGTTCTATAAGAATATTAAATAATATTGCTATTTACTATATTCAAACAAACATTAATGATTGGTAGTAGTAATAATAATTTCCACGCAAATTTACTCATGTGTGATGATAATGTTATTATGCACACGTGGAAAATTTAAATATATATATATATTGCTTTATTTTTCTTTTTTCTTATCGTTGGATATTCCATGAAAAAATGAGTTTACCTACAAATACAAATCGTAATATCGTGATAGACAATCTTTAGTTTTGTTATATATAAACTTTAAACCACTGTATGTATTATTACGAAAGAAAGCTATAGAGAGAGAGAGAGAAAGTGATAGCGTTTTAGATCAAAAATGTAATATTTTGATGGGTAAAAGTAAACCTCAGCTACAAAAGCTTGTAAAAAATCATATTACATCACTGAATGTCAATGCATGCCTGAATTTCAAATATTAAAAAACTAGCTTACTTATATAGTTATGCATGAAAAGGGCGAATTGTATTTGATGCATATGCGATTTTTTTTAGCCACACAAACTTTTTCTTTGTATACTGTCGTTTATTTTCCGAAGTCTTGATATAGATAGTAATTTGCCAGGTGGGTGGGTTTATGTTGAGGGAGGGGAGAACTTTTTGGGTGATAGGGTTTTGCATCGAATCTACTTTTTGGGGAGAAATCATTTGGGTTACAAAATATACATGTAGTCACCAACCATGCTTTGTCAGAATTTTTTGTAAGTCTTGTTGCAGGAGGGTAATAGGAAAGAAGAAGTAAGTAGTTTGATGTGTATATTAATAATATGCGAAACAATTAATTACTTTCGCAATTAAATATATGCATTTATGAATGTAGAACATTGCTATTGTATGAGTTGCTAAATCATACATCACAGAAATAATACGAATCAAATAAGTTTTGTAACTGGGGATTGCTAACAATAATTGATTTACGACAAGAAGAAGGAAATTGTAAAGATGGTTTCTTTTTTTCCTTACCAACTGACTTGGAAATATATAGGATAATGAACAATCTTTAGTGTAATAAATCTAAGTTTAGTATGATAACAACAAAAATAAAGTGAGTTGTGCATTCCATCTCTGATGAAACTTAATTAAAAATGAATTTAATAAAACGTGATTGTCAAATATTATGAAAATGAATTTTTATTTGTTGAGTGGGAAGTTACAGGAAGGCATTGGAAAGAGAAGATATATGTACCATAAACTAATTTCCGGCATATCCACATTTTTTACTTTATCCTATAAAATTAGTTATAAAAAAACTAAAGGTAGAAATGTCACTACTACATATACTTATTATTTAAGCATCGGTTGGGATTTTGTTTCTTGGATCTGAGATGAAAATCACATCATCCGCGATAATGCTGGTAGTCATATGAGGTTTTCCTTGCTCGTCATTAATTTCACCGTAAGAAATTCGACCAGTGATAAATACCCTCTGACCCTTTGTCATAAATTTGTACACCGTATCCCGTAAATATGGCTTGAAAACACAAACTCTGTGCCAATCGGTTTTTTGCAGCATTTCTCCTATTGAAACATATTACGTATTGATTATTTAAATCGTCATTATTATTAGACAACTTATTTGTAATTTAATAAGTCAGCTATCTCACCACTCTGGTAGTTATAATTTGCATGAGTGGCCATAGAAAAGATCACTACTGGATGTTCAGTTGTTCCTCTCATTTGAGGTTCTGCGCCAACACGACCCATCAGCGTTATGTGATTTACAGCTATAAAAAAATCAAAATCAAACCCATCAGTCAGTCAAAATGCATTCAGTTTTTTAATATCTACTTTTTTCGACACGACTAGGCGCTGGCTGCCCCTTTGCACCTGGACCTGACTTCCGTTCTGCCGGGACTGCTGCTGCCTCGCTATCTTGTAACTTAGCGCTAGTATGAAGTTTGAAACAGCCTACAGATTTTGCTTGTTTTGTAAGAATGACATCATTTGACGAGTACAAAATACCTGAAATCGACCGCAATAACTATAAATTCAATTTCACACATAAAATAACCTAATTATTACTTGCGACCGACGATTTAGTCGAAATCTGCTGATGTCCAAGTGCAAGATCTCGCTTCATCCCATGTCGCGCAATCCGAGACGCAATTCTAGCCCAGCCACTCTGCATCTTATAAGTTATTCTGATCTAAAATAAACCCATTACTATTTATAAACCCAAAAACAGGCATTTTACAATTCTACATATAAAAATATTCATTAAATACAACTGTCGGCACTTATTTTACAGCTCAAATTGTTTACACACCAAAACACTTGCATCCTTAAATCTGATGTACTCACCTTTTCCAATGCTCCCGACGAGTATTATTATATCTTGTAGTTAATAAAGATACTCAAATAAAATAATCTTTCATTAAATCTGATAACTGATGTAATTAATTGTGCCGAGTGAACAAAACAAAATACAATGCGACTGACGTGCGTGGGTCTTTTCCCGGTTCTTGGTTGGGAATCTTGCAATAATGATTGCATTGATTGCATTGATTGCATTGTAATGATTGCATGACATTACTGGTGAAATTTATGGTGAAATGTATTACTGGTGAAATGAATTACTGGTATTTATTGATAAGCGGTTATGAGCCAGTAACCCATAAGAGATGTTGAGCAATGCTTAAAATGATTATTAATTTGGTCGTGGTAATAATTCTTAGTTAACCACAGTTTGAAGAAAAGACAATTTTTAGTTTTTTTATTACAAGACATGTAAACAAATTATTGATAAGATATCTTAAAAATCATTAATTTAAAAAAAATCGGAAAGACGTTTTAAAAATTACTGATATTCATAATAATGTGTTCCATAAAAATTGCACAGAAATTGAAAACATAATCTATTTAGTAGTACTTATAGAAGGTAAAGATTTGACATAATATCGTTAACATTAAAGAGAAAAGACATAATAAAACATCCACGGTTGATGTACGCATACTACTCCAGTCTGTCCTTGACCTATTTTTATAATTCTTTTGAATTCGAAATTAAACCTAAAACTAATTAAGTATAGTCGCAGATTTTAACCCGTAGGAAATGAAATATAATAAGTAGATTCGTCAAAATATTAGCATAATACCACACATGATAAAAAAAACAATTAACAAATTTAAGAAACATCTCAATGGTCTACTTTATGTCATTGTGTCAGAAATTTAGTCAGAATGATGCTGTCAAAAAATGATGTCTTAAAGTGATACGTAGATAGGTCATAATAATAACTGATTTATGTGCAATCATTTTGAGCCTATTGCACTTCTTAGGCTTTCTCCTCCCTTTCCCGATTATACTTTGCGAGCTCCTTGATCAGAACCGTGCGATTTTTCATCACATTCGGCTTGTCGCCGCGACAGCGAGGACAATACCATTTTCCTTTCGGTTTGTGCGTTAGGCTCACACAAGAAAAGTGAAACCATTCAATGGGACAGAGATCATTGTCACAGCCAATCATCTCACCATAAGAAATCTTGAACAGAAAATAGAAAGTTAGTTTCATACAAGTATTGGTAAATGAATGTTTAATGTTCCTACCTGATCACACAAACAGTATGTCGGTTCATCAGGATCTATGGCATCAGCATCATCCGGCGGTGACGCATCCTTACTTTTGTTCTGCTTCGACTTCCGGTTCTTTTTACCCTTTTTCTCAATGATATTACCCTTGTGAATCTGCTTAGCGGGTGAAGCTACATTGGCAGAAGAGCTGACAGTTCGTTCAGACGCCCTTAATGGAGTCGAGCTATCCGTATCATTACGATTGGAATTCTTAGTAGAGCTTCTTTCGCGAGCAGTTGAGGTGCCGCCTTGATCAGGCTGAGAAGCTGTACTCGTTTTGCGATCCTGAGTATCATGAGCATTCGAGCTGGAAGATGACGTTCCATGGGAAGTTTTCTCAGCCGAATAATGATGACCACGACTTGTACTTGGTTTTTGTTCATCTTGAATGGAATCCACATAAGAAGTAACTTCCAATGTTGAGGGTCCCATAATTGAGGGAACGAATACTTCATGTTTGGCCCGACGAGCCCTTTTAATTCCAGGTCTTTCTCGCTCTTCCTTGGGGGTTTCATGATTCTCGTTTTCTCGGCCGTACTCTATATAAAGTTAGCTAAAATTAGTTTTTGGAATGATCTTTTTAGAATTACATCAAAAATAAAATAACAAAGCAAAATACGATCTCAAATCTAATACATGAAAAGCCAGCTAATTTACAGAACTTATAATTCAATTAAAAAATAACGTCATTATGATGCCTGAAATGTATATAACAGTGTGGTCATCATGTCAGACTAAATCAAGAAGTGGGGTGACTAGCCCAGGATATTATCGAATTTCTTGAAACGAAGAAATAATTAATTGGATAAGAGTGAGAAATTTTATATATTTTATGATTATGTAATGTTCACATACAATTATTACATTGCTCGTACACAGATGGTTGAACTGGTACCAGACTCGAGTAACAAACGTCTTGTGGACAGTTGAAAAATGGTCGAAAAAGGCAACAAAAGCAAAACCCTTACCTCTAGGTCGCAACTTGGTGACCAACTCACCCAAGTTCTTTTTATCCAACTCTAACTGCCTCGCCTTATTTTCAATATTATCCTGTACGTTTTGTGCAATCTGGAGTTTTTCATCACCAATATCCTGAGCTCTCATAAGAATCTCTTGCACGGATGACCTAGCTTTCGAATACTTCCTTCGTCTCCGAGTCTTCTCAAGTTGTTCCAAATCTTCCTCAACTTCCTTGTCCTCGGCTTGCTCAACGTCAATCTGCTCCATCAAATCCTCCATGGCAGTCTCCAGCTCCTTCATATATTCTGGAAACAATATACATCCCATTAACTACATCCTCCTACCTACTATCACAATAAATATTTTTCATTACTAGAATACTGGATATCCAAGTCTCTCATTCTACTCATGCTCCGCTGAATATCATCCGGCAAGTTTTCAACACAATCAAGGTAATCCTCCAGATATGTGGCGGAATACAGGGAATCCATTGCTTGTTGATTCATCATCTTGCTTCGAATTTCTTGTTATTTGCCCTTTCCTGCTTAAACTTGTTGATCCTTATAAAAAGCTCAATACCTGCAAATATTCCAAAACCTGAAGTAAATCATATTGCAATTGATGTATAGACAGGTTAAACAGCCGTTTACTAATTGATTGATGCGAAAATAACAATGGAATCTAACTGATATTAATTAATTATACAATCCACGAATGTCTGATTTCACGTTCAAAAAATTACAAAATCACCATTTTGACTTACCCAAGCTCCTCTACACCACTTTCTCTCCACACCTTCACAAAATTTTCCAAGTTATAAAATTAAATGAAGGCGTACTAGCTGAATTCGATGAGAAAGTCTGCTGCTGTTGTAGCCGAACCGAATCGGGCAGCAGTAGTGGTGTAGTGGGTAGTAAACAGGATGGAATGAGTTGCGCTTGGCTCCAGATTTTCTCTGCTTGTATTATATGGTACTGCAATTTATGGGGCTTTGCAATACACCCCGTTCAACTTTCACCAAGTACGACTACTTGAGTAAAGAAAGCAGTTTTAGAAAATGGCTAAATTTGTTGATATTTTAACTATTTGTATTCATTTTACATTGATATCAATTAACATTAAATGAATAATTAGAATGTAAAGATGTAGATAATTGTTCAGAAAAGTTCTATGCATCCATAAATGCTAAATGCAACAAGTAAGTAAAAGAGACAGCAATGATGATAGTCGCATCGTTTCTTCATCGTAAAAGCATAGTTGGTGCCTTTTAGTCAAAGGAATGATGATGATGGATCAATCAAAACATTCATATTGTAAAAAATAAGAAAGGAGAAAGCACATGCATGGACGCATGCATGCATGCTATATATACCATCCTCATTGTATTGTGCACCCATATCATGTAAAATGGGGAAAGTTTGATCGAAATATGTAAAAGGACGCTTTCCGTGCATATGGGAGTACACACCTTTCCTAGTTCTATATTATGTCATTCATTTTCATATCACAGCTCTGTCTCCGTTTTTTAGGTAGATATTTGCAGTGACAATAAAATCATGTCATTATCGTCATTGTCATTCTTTGATGTGGTATTGCAGTGGGGAATCTAAATAACCATTGCTTACAACACAAACTACGCAATGCTACCAAATTCTATATCCACGAAGAAATTAAGTGTTAATAGAAACGAATAGTGTCAAAATGTTGCCGGAGAAATTGGCCTACACCAGTGCAACGAGTGCTTCAACATTGTCAGAATCACCATTTAGAAGTTCATCAGGATATTATACATATACAAGTCCTCCAAGAGCTGTTCATGGGAAATTTAAGCGATATCGGAATAATATTACCAAGTAAGGATTTTATGTATTCCAATGTCATTATTTAAGCAAACCTTAATTTATGAAATTATTGCCCAGGAAGTAAATTATTAAGTGATTGATATCGATGATTTGCATTAAATGTAGCAAAACTCGTATAAATTGGTTGATTAATTGAGTTACATAAAACTAACATTTCGAATTTCCTAGTTCATGCCAGTTATTTATTTGTCCCATATATTTCTGCAGTGCAATAATAAACTCTGGACTGCAGTTTTTGTTGCAAATAATAATCGAATTGTCCCAATTTTTCAATATTCAGACACATGAAAACGCAAAAGAACGATGCTAATATTTTTTGCAGAAGTTTGTCTGGGAGTGTAAAATTATATCACAGCCGTAAAATCAAGGTAATTGGGCCGGAACAGACCGGAAACGGAATGGATTAGAAGGACAAAAAAGGCACTGAAAAAATGACCCAAGTAATCATAAGTATGTCCATAAAGGCAGGCCCGTAAAGAAAGCCGTCCACTCATATTGCTCTATTACTTGCTTATATGGCCAATCAGACTAAGGTAAACCGAATTGGTTGGTAATAAATGAAAAGAAGGGAATTTGGTTCAGCCAGAAATAGTATAGAGCAAGTAATAACTGGAACCACATCAGCACGATATGCTCACTTACGTAGTGTAATGCAAGCAGAACATATAGCGGAGGAAATTCCTCTGATATGAAATCGATAACCTCCCAACCAACGAAACCATGCTATGTATAAATTGAAACGGTGTCGCAATCGCCCATTCGTCTGGTGGGTTGTGGAGTTAGTTTAGTTGGTGATGGGCCGCTGCTCAGATGCCGGCAAATCTGACCACGACCACATTGGTCAAATTCCACTCTACGCCTAATATGGTGGAAAGTTCGAGTGGTAGTGGTGAAAGGTCGAGCAAGTATGTGAAACGATCCATTAACAAATATTTGGTTCCTGGTGGTGGTGGTGGTCCTACAAGTCCAAGTAGTGGTCACAGTTTATGTGCATCAAAGACAATAAGCGATTATAGTGGGGGCGGAGGCAGGCCACCGTTCATCACAACGGTCACACGAGGCAAATTTCTCCCGTCCAAATTTGATCTTATGATGGTGGAAAAAAGTTTGTTCACTTTCTCCAGTCGGCCACGACCTATTGGATTAGTCACGAAACATCAGTGCTCTCTAACCGGGAGGCATTTGAAGGAGCATAATGTCAATTGCATCCCGTAATTTGCATTATCTATTTAATACGCAACCATTAAAATTTGTTTCTAATACTTTCAAAGGATTTTTAATATGAAGATTTTCTTATCACAAAATAGGATTAAATAACCTATCACGAATCATATATTAATTTAATTCTAGGCCACGCGGAGCTCACGACTACTACAATATGATGTATGACCCACACATTTTCAGAGGTCGAGCTACCACCAGCACAGCACTTCCATCCAAGAACAAGCTTGGCGATAACAATGTATGCCACTCACTACTCATACTCAATGCATGCATACCTACATAATACGACCCACATTTCTCGATACAATGTCAAATTAGTTTTTCATTTCTACACACACAGGGAAATGAGAACAAATCCATGCTGAATGATAATGGGGCAAGTGCTGAACCCAAGACCAGGAGAAAGCGAGCCTCCACCTTATACGACGGAAGTGGTAGTAATAATAACAATGGTAGGAGCAACAACAACAATCATTACAAAATCACAACACGGGTAACCACCAGAACGAGCAAAGGACTGATCAAATTAGTAGACCGGCAACATACTCATGTTCAAACGGAACAATTTCTAGAAGACTTGGACTGTGATGCATCCCCCGAAGAAAGGGATGCCGTTGTTCAGACTGATGCGATTCATGATTTTGATTGCACTTCTTCGAACCAGACCAAAAAGAATGCCAAGGATGGAGCGTTGGCAATACCTTTAAAAAATGGGGTGGACGCTGGCACCCAAGTTCTTCCGGGGGAATTGTTCTCGTTTGATGAAGAGGTTCAACCCATGGTTGAGACTTTAGTGGGGAAAATTATCCAACAAGTAAGAAAAATATATAAGAAAACAATATAGATTTATTGACCACATCTTATTATTGTATTATTTGTCTCATTAGTCATTACTGGAGACAATGGAGGAGGAAGAGATTGGAGCCTTGCGAGAACAGCAGAATAGGTTTCTTGAAAAGAGAAAGCACGAAGAAAAGTTGTTAAAACAGTTGCAAGAAGATCAACAAAGAATACAAGAAGAGAAAGTATACCTTGTTCATTAATTGATTATATTATTTAATAGTTTTTGGCGTAGCTTAATTACTTGATAGTTCTGTAAATAAAGTATTATTTCAATTTATCTAGGAACGGCTAAAACTGCAACTAAATGAAAATAGCGATTATAACCTCCCCAATAACATTTCGGGTCAGCAACATCCTCAAGATCCCTTGTTGAGCATTCAAGACCGTGCGATATTGGACCAAGCCATCCGTTCAGCATCTAAAAATCAGCCAAATGTTCCCACGTCCTACTTAATCGAGCTAATACCATCCGTCCTTAATTCTTTGAGGCAGGAAGGTTACCTTTCCGAAAATGTTGGTGATGGAGGTGAGTGAGCAAGTGACAGAGTTAATACTACAATTACTCTGATAATAACAAATCGGGTCAGGAAACACACTTTCTATGTATACCTACCGTTCCAGCTTTCTGACCTTAATTACTTTCACTTAGCGAAATTAGACCCAGGAACTGTGTTCACCATTCCTTCTAACACGCATCCTTTCATTTTATGTATTTTACGTATCCATCAATCAATCAATCACCGTGATGGATGGCGATGGGTGGTCTTGTCACTGTTGTTTTAAGTGTTATAATGCCGGAAATATTGATTATCGCATAATCGTCATAATTTCATTGAAGCGTAAACAGCCAACTTTCTTTTGTAGTAAAAGTAGCGGAAATCTAAGGTATTTATGGTCCATCGTAATAGAAGGAAATAAAGGGCGATTTTGATCTTACTATTAGCAAATGTCAAGGTATAAATATTGTGATGAACACTTCTACTCAAAATTTGAAATGGACATCACTAAGCAAGCACAATGGTAAATAATGTAGACGTGGACGCAAGATGTATGTTGATAGCTATGTCAGTCAGTAATGCACCTACGTACTTTCGTCAATGTATTGATTGACTATATAACTGGAAGGTGCACTTCATACAAAGCTGCTCGATCAGTATGGATATGTGTCCATATAATGTGGAGTAGCATTTAATTGGCATGAAACTCTAAACCAAGCCAATCCTATGGTCTATGAATCCAAGCATAAATAAGTGCATTGCATACTTAGTGATGCTTTGATATTAATGGAACCAATCGATACATAATCAATTCAAGACCAGCATGACATGATGATGGACGGTCTTCAAAAACGAAGTGAAGATCGATAAAGTTTATTAGTTTTTAAAATATTTATTCTATTAAACTCTAAAAATAACCTTGGCCTTTTATATTTTGTATTGTATTGTGTTTTAAGACATCTTTTCCAACTTTCTTCCCGTGTGGCAAAGCTCTTCCAAAGCTGAGAGTGAAGTTGGAGAACCTTTCATCACGAGAGAAAATAGTGGTGGTTCTGCAAGTGCTGACCGAGAAGGTAACATAAAAAAATCACCTACCTGTTCATATATTAGTCTATGAGTTAAAGAGGAAAGTCATGCAAAGTGTCACTTAAGCATTAATTAAGTCGTCTTTTACGCTGTTTTAGATGCATGCAGACATGCACATGCCGCTAATTGCACTATTTTGTTTTGCATAATAAATGAAAACGCATATCATGTATAATGAAAAGTCAATTGGAACAAATTAAGGTTATTTCCAAATGCTAACATAACATGATAAGTTATTTTATGCGAATATCTATCTATACGTAAAATTAGGCAGGTGACAACAAATTTAGATTTTTGAGGTTTTCTCTACCCTGCTATAAAGTTACGCTTTTGATTACAGACAATAAATGCTGGTATTATTTGTTTACCAAATTACTCAAGCATAAAATGTCTACTTCTTTGAAGATTTGAACACTTTTTTTAGCAGACTCATTATCATCGTTGGTGTTCTCAATTTTTTACATTTTAGGTAATAGTCATGGTGTGTTTGTTGAATATGCTTATAGCGTCACATTTTACATTAGTTTCTTGCCCAAGGCTGAGTGATTTTGACTCTTATTTTAGGCAAGGTGGGAACTTGGCCATGCATCGCTACATTAGTTTGTTATGGTTAGGTACATAATCTTTTGGCAGTTACAATTTTTTAGAAAATTTCCCACAACATATACCAAACAAATTTAACTGGTAGCTTTCTTTCAAAATTATTTATTTTGATTTTAGACGCAATAAAGCCCAACTCTGCCTCATCCCCACAACCAGAACCGGATGATGATAACGGTGCAGAGAATGATGACGACAGTGACTTCAGGGCCCAGGAAAACTCTTCAACACTAACCAATGCTACTACTACCACAACAAATCCTGAAGATGACCTTCTTGACCAGGCGAGTTCTACCCCTGACTCGGTGCAAAATAACCAAAATGAGGTTGAAATAAGTTCCTCTAATGACACTCCCCCTGTCACCGCCAATATCCAACTCCCATCTTTTGAACGCACTGACGTAACTGCCATATAAGCAAGTGAAACTAAACATCGTATGGCTGTACAATCCTCCTCCTCAATCTTTAACATTTATACCTGTGAATATGACAAGTACCAAAACTCACGCACTTATTAGAACGGAAGTACTTCATGTTTAACCGATCTGTATCCGTATGTGTATTTATATTAATGAACATTGTATCTAGTTGCTAGTAAAGTCTGATTATATATTCACACAAATTGTACCATCCATTTATTTTACAATTTGACCACAGTTGTTGCCGTTATGCTCAAACTTTAAAAACAAAGCATTTATCAAATCCTCCAAATCCATCCAGACTTCCCTCAATACAAACCTGAGTAACTCATTCATCCCATATTAAGATTGCTCTCAATGTGCACCAAGTACTATGTATTACCTTCTTTATTACAGAACAAAATAATATGCGAGTAAATGAGATGGCACGAACCAACTGAAAAGATGAACATCTGCCAAAGGGGTGGCCAAACCAAAACGCATGCCATGACAGCGGCGGACATTTCTGAAGCAGATGAAAAAGTTTATTTGTAAAATGAACTCAAACGTAATCTTAGGCAGCGTAGGGGTGATGGGTCGAAGAAATATGTATATCCTTTAAAAACCGGCACACACACTTTTATTTACTTCCATCAGTAGTAGTTTGCTAAATACATATGCAAAAGATTTCCATCATTCCTTAAATGAACTAAAAGAGAAAAACTGTGATGTGCATCTTTTTTGTAGGATGGATGGATGGATGGAGAAACCAGGAAGCTGCAAAATGTCAAGGTTTCATAAACAATTTGGCGAAACTTCCAAAAAATGCACACAAGTTAAGAAAAACAATTTACATTTTAGAGAATGTTAATGATTGTTTATCTCTTTACAAGTGCACTAATAAAATAAAACAGGAGACCAAAAATTACCAAGTTTGAAATAACCAGAAAAGACAACTTATATATTAATGCTATGTTATACATACATACATACACGAGGAGGAAAAGAAGCACTCAAAATTTACCAAGCGAAAAGAAGCTCATTATACACTTACAAAATTATCTCCCACTTTATTTTGAGTTCTCGGCATTTCTAATGATTTCCAAGTCTCTTTACTTTTACTACAGACACTTCGTAGCAACTCTGCATTTCGTCTTCTCTCCGACCAGAAATAAACAAACATTGCGTATAATGAAGCACATAAATGGTCGTTGGGGAGCAGTCCTTCCACTTTCAAAATATAATAAACTATACTCTTGAGCTGTTGTTGAAAATGGAGATTGCAATTGATAAAGGGTAATTTTACGGATTATCAAATCAAGAAACTGTATTATGTGGATTAATTATGATTATATATTAACGAAACCTTAATTGAAACAAATTCAATATTGAGTCACAATCGTTATGAAATCATTTGGTACAAATGGGTTGCACATCTTTTCTTAAGAGCACCGAATCTTGGTTGTTGCATCACAGTCTCTCAATTCCTCCATCTGAAGCCAATTGTAATAAGTGATTTTTGGGACATTTGCGTCCATTTAAATCAACAAGACTTTAGTTTTATGTACAACGTTGCTATTCAGAATCTCCATCGCCAAACCGGAATTTAAAAAGTGAGATTTTTAAACAACGTGAGTATGAATCCTAAATAAACAATGGTTTTTATCTCTGTTAATTATTTGTACACCAGGAAAGCGTGCATGTCTTTACAATACAGATTTAAAATTGTAATCACGATATCAAAATCTCAAAATCATGGGACAACTAAATCCACAGAGCAAGTTTCATATATATTATAATTGCTGATCACTTGATAGATGAAAGAATTGGTTTATTCGTAATAAGCTTTATGACTTGAAATCATAAGACATAAAAAAATAACAATGGACATTCATTGTTGAAGTGATAATTCTTTCTTTACGCAAACTAGCACTAAACTTTTTAGGCGTGTTCTCTATTGGATTTCTAAATGAGTCGTGAAATCTTAAAATATTGAAAGCGTGAAAAAAGAGTTGCGCTATTGTCACATCAAACTAATCCTTGAACATTTTACTACTGTTTCACATTGAGCAGTAGTTTAGAAGCTGATATAGGTGTTTAGAATAATTGCTCTTACAAATTAGACGAATGTGTACAAGATGGACAAGTGCAAGCAAGCCGACATTAAATTAGTTATTGCAATCGTGTCTTGTCTAGTCTGGTCTGGTCTCTGGCGTCTTTAAAATTTTACGAATATTCTTCCCTCCTCGTCTTGTTCACTTATTCTTTCTTAGACCAAATAGGCCGACCAAAGCAGCACACAATCATTATTACCGCAGGGTATTTAAACAGTGTGGAGGAAAGTTTGCGTGGTGATGTGCATCAAGCAAGATTTCAAACGGATGGAGATGGAGATAGACGCTGATAGAATAGGCTTGAATGATTGCATAATAATATGGCTAGAGTTCATCCCCCACCACTGAAAGATCGCATTCAACATCAAGGTTAGCACATATGCATATCTACCCACCCAACTTGGTTGCAAATATTTTCAAATTACAAATATTGCTGATTTTCGAAAGTTACCATGTCATGTTTTAGCAGTTCCATTACTTAAAGCTGTTTTGAAGTCAATAAAAGTATAGAGGAATGTTCAACAAGGTTAACAAAAAAGTGGTGATGTAAAATAAAGGAAATTTAGTTAAGAATGAATGCCCAGAATAGCTCAGCATGATGATGAAGAAGAACTTTGTTCATCTTGACAGAATTCATCGCCTCCAGCTCCAGAAGGAAAATTCCAATGCAGCTAAACGAACGAACGAACGAAGGATGAAATGACTGCTTGAATGTTTTTGTCTCATATGTATGCTTAAATAAAGTTAGAGCAAACGTAACCCCTTGGGCATCAAAAGTGTTAAGTCTTTCTCTCGTCCTTAGAGAATTTTAATAATATGCCTTGTGGAAAAATTGAGTGTTCAAGTTTTCTTTTCAATTCTTCTTCTGCTAACTATAACATCTATTGTACATGTAAATACTAAATTTCGATTTATTTAAAAAACAATACCTATATAGCGTTTCGAATTTTGGAGGACAATGAAATTGAACTGAATAATTAAAGTGAACCCCTCACTTTATCTAATCACAATAATAGCATAGCGTGTATCCATCCATCCAAATATAGGATAGAAATCATTTCCTGCCTTCATTTATTATTATTATGATTATTATGAAAAAAATCCAGTTTAGATTCTGATAACCGTATTCAACGGAAAATGATTGTTACTTTTCGGGTTGATGGAACATAGGAGAGAACGATTATTGAGGAGAAACTATACGGTTGTAAAAGGCTTATTGACGACTCTGATGATGATGAATTCGTCCAATCGAATTCATGTATATATATATATACTACATCCCTTCTGTTTGTATATTATGCTTTGAAGCTGAAGGAAGGTGTTAAAATTGTCTGGAATAAGGTGCGAGAGATGAAAAGCATTTATTTATTTATTTATAGTTGCTTACTGTTGTTGTTGCAGTATAAATGGATATTGTTGTGGTGTGGTATTAGTAATTGGTGTAATAATAATGTGCAAGTGTGGGGATGGTCATAAAACAACGCCAGGGAGTCGACATTCGTCCGCTTTTTTAAACATGCCCAAACTAAGAACAAATTAACATTTAATTTGTATGGGTGAGTGCATTGATATATCGACTTATTTTAAGCTGAAAACTTTTTTAATCTAATAATCCCGTAATCAATTTACATTGGTGGACGAGTGAGAAAGGAGGACAAGATACATATGATGATGATTTATAGGTATGGACTAAATTATTCAAGAAATGAAATGAACTCCTGTGTCCATAAATAAATAACTGGGACGAGCAGGAGGAAGCCAATTAATCCTTTTCATATCAGCATGATGATTAGCATGTATGTATTCTTGCTACCATTGAAAATGAAAATACTATTCATTTCGAACATTCATTCATGTCATGAAGAAATAGGGTTTGGTTATTGAAGTCCATGTGGAAAGAAAGTCGCTTGTTTTGTGTAAAGGAAGTGCATAGTTAGTTATCTCTTAAAGACGTTTTTTGTATGCTTGTTTTGTATCTGAACTCCACTTGTTCAGGATTTATGTGAAAAATCTTTCGGTGTCGGAAATAATTATTTCATGCTGTTCTAATGTGCTACATACGAGGAAGTATTTTACATTTGGAAATATTACAAGAATTTGTTTATCTTCAATACGATGGGTTATCTGTACTCTGTGCAGTAGCAATATCATAAAACATATAAACCTTTATGATATGAACGGAACGTTGTTTAAGTGAAAGTATGAAATTAACACAAAGTGTTCTCAAATCATACCACTCTTATATTGTCATTGCTAACATGTAATATATTATTATGCTCTGTAAATACAATTATTTATGAATAAATCAAAATTTCAGAAAAGTGACAACAAATGAGCATGCAGATGCCTTGCAGTACAGAAAAGCACGAGTTTTAGTTTCTACAATGAACAAAGTAGGTATGCAAAGTATACATTGTGTGGGTGAACAAACAAGTATAAAATAAAGGGAGTGGACCTTGAAGGATCGTTGTTTAGAAGGTTTTGTGTGGTTTGCACAACAAAGTATAAGACAGCATATATATCTGTATTATTCATTGATATACGAATCATATTGCCAGAAAAACCATGTATTTGTATCTGTAAAAGAACGTTTTTGAACCCAAATCATATATATGAACAAATTTGTGAATGTATTGTTAAAAGTTGTGTTCATCATAACAAAGAACACCAGGAAATTAGAAATAGAAGAGCGTACAATCTTGCAGATTGCACCATCTTGATTCTCATGAATACTCCGTAAATTCACTTTTCTATGATAAGTTGTCACAATTTCTAATTATGTCATTTATATTGAAGCTGAAAGCTGTAAAAATCACCCTATGACATCATACATTTACAGAATTCAACAAAGACTCATACTCATTGATTCATATGAAGAAAATGCATTGTTTTCCCAAAGTTGTTATGTATGTATGTTATTGCTGCTTAGAACGCGAGGGAAAAAGGCATGTACAAACTACACGCAGTAAGTATTTATGAAGGGAATAATAAGACCTCTTCTGTGCCTATGCCTTTCCCTCTCCTCTGGGGGAGAGGGTACTACGAAGTCGTCATCCCAAAGTCAAAAAACTCAACCTGGGTTTGATCATGGTCTCTAATACGAGTCCTTCACCAAGTAAAACTAAAAGTACATATATAAGTGAGCCGTGTAAAAGAGCACACTTGGATTTGCTTGCGTTAACGGTATTGTATTTTGTTTTTGAAAAGGCACCACCACTACTACTTTCCATCCTTATTCCTTCCACAACTTCCACCCTGCATTTACAAATTCCACTCTTAAAACTCACCCTCTTCATAGGGATTCAATCCCCTAAAAGCCTCTAAATAATACTTTTGTGTGCACCACCAACCAACCAACCTCATCTCTCTCCTCTATTTTCTATCTATGTACTTGATATTTAACGACGCTATGTTACGTGTTGGTTTGGTTTGATGGGAATATGGTTATGGTGGTAGTGGTAGTCGTGGTAGTGGAGAAACACCCCTAAATTAACCGATCCATCCACGATACCATCATGATGGTAAGACAGTTCGTTATGAGAATTGAGAAGGGAAAGACGAGATTGTATTGGTTCTCTTATTATTTTACCTCTCAACACATTCTGTACATGGGATAACACAGCTAACTAACTATACATACAAATAAAATCATTGTTATAATAACTTATTTGTAAAATTTTTAAGTGCTACTTTCTTATACTGGTCAAGTCAATCCGTTTAAAAATAAAGTGGGGGTGTCGGAACACTTTATCGTATAGATTTTTTTTTTAAATTGGAAACTAAATTCAGAGGACACAAAAGGTGCAAAACGCTTACTTGTATACAATTAAAGGAATTGTAACAGCATATCAAAGTGAGTTGGGAAGAAGATCATTTCTTGATTTCTGTTACGGGGATCGAGATGCAAAAGGAGAGCGAGTAAATATTTTCTAAGAAGCATGCAACTATAAAGCATCGCTTCATCTCACAAGTTAAACCAAGCATTAAATCCTGTGGTTTTGGGAGCGGATGTCAAAGAAATAATTCAAAATGTGTGGGTTTCTGTTAAAGTTGAAGAATATTATTCGAAATTCTCAATATCGGTAGTTTGCACGACAAATAGAGCAGGAAATTACTGGGAAGTTTGTTATTGAGATTGATGAACAATATCTGAAAATCGTGATTAGTAATGCCGTTGGTTCATCGCTCTATTCTTCCGGTAAGTAATTTTTGTGTACAACTCTACATACTTTTATTTCAACTTATTATAACCTTTAAAAAATTTTAAAACTACCTACAAAAATTTGTCTAGGTCAATTTGAGCGATGGCAAATTGGAACTCAAGGGCAAGTATGAATGCGAGTTTACTGCGGTCAATAATGAAACGTTGGTTAATGTTCTTCGACAACTCGGTGCTTTGGTGGAACATGCAAATGACATTTTTTCGGAAACAGCCACCTTGACAGAACAAGTTGGAAAAAGGATTCGAACCGTAAAACTAAGACTGGATGAGTTGGAGGCAAAAACAGAGCTGTTTGATCCTAAGCTGGTGCCTGTCCGTAAGTACACTAATCTCAATTCTTAATTTACTTTATGAAACGGATTACCCATGACACGACACGGTTAAGAAGACAATTATGGTTGGATAAAGACAGATTTTAAATCTTGCAAAGTAAATATAATGCTACCTGAAGTAAAGGGAAACAAGTTAATCTTGTACAATTGTAGATCGCATTTTACATATCCAAATTATTGCACTTATTTCACCTTACCAATTTCTAAAGATTAGCAGCCATGTTTAATGTGTATGAAGTTCTATTAGAAAATTGGAAATAAGCTGATTTAAATTTTTTTTTATATAAAGGAACTGATTATTATAGGGGGATTATTGCATTTATACACCTATGAGAGAATGTGCGGAAGTGCAACACACGTTGCTAACTTGTATAAAATCTATGATTATACCACAATCAGTCTGTAATGTGTAAAATCAGTTAATCATGTTGATTAATATCTTGTTCGTTACTCTTGTATTGCATTTTATTCTGAGTTGGATTTATTTTATGGTGGATGTAAAGAGAAGTTTAGTTTAACAATCCAGGCTGGTTCTTCATCTGTACAAAAACGAGTCTCTTCATTCCCACTTCCAACTTCTCCTCTTTCCTCTTAAGAATAAGAAGGGATTAAAACCATTAAATTTGACAAGAAAAGAAAAAGAAGCAAAAACTCAAGTATGCAATACATGGAGGAAAATGGCAATTTTGTCCGTAAATAAACTCTTTTGCTCTTAATGGTGCGTTTGAGATGGGAAAACAATGCAGCCTAGTTTTTTATGTTGAGAAGAGAGCTCACATGCATAACATAGCTGAATTGTTTCTGAATCTACTGAGCTGCTGTTCATTTTCTGATTTTTCTGACATGGTGCAATTTAGATAGTATATAGTTTCATTTCATCGGCACTCAGTAGGTACATCAAGGTCCTTATGGTAGAAATTCGTCAAGAGTTGATTTCTATTTCTTCATGGTTGTCAGCCCAATTGGATTTTGCCACATCATAATATCACACTCACACAGTTTTGAAGGTATTATACCTACAAGTAAGTAGGTATAAAAAAGAAGTAAAGGACTCCTGTAGTCAGTGCAGGCGTTTCTTGCTTGTGTTAAACAGAAATGTACACGACTTACTTAACTCAACTTAGGTTTCATATTTATGGCCGAAATTTCATTAAAATTACCCAGTCATGCCCGTTGATAATTGGCAGTATCTCAAAAACTTGCTTCTTCTGGGAAAATGCTTCTTGGAAAGGGATAAAAGAATTTGTAATGAATTGCTTTTGACTCATACTTTCTTGTGCGATTGAAATTCAGCAGCAGGAGTTTAGATGTTTTATCTTTGTTTAATTTTGTGTAATTCCAAATTCTTCGTTTAATTTTAAGAAGAATAGTGAATGAATATCAAACATGAATATTTTGAAATGCAATTTTAATGGTTCATATGCATGCAGCCTATATTTCTGAATGGTTTAAATTCAATTTATCGATTTGCAAAATACAATTATGAAATGTGAAACGGATTACATTTACTCCTTAATCAATCCATGAACAAAGAGATATACGCAAACCAAAACAAATAGCCAGAGGCTAAAATCATCGAATATTAAATTATCATCGCCAAATTTAAACCGTTCAATTTAATTCCGTAGCCAGCCAGACTGTGAAAAGCAATTCAGTAATTTTGAGAGTGAATACAGTGTACACTATACACAGTCAAACAGAAATGTGTAATAACCGTGCCAAATGCATAGTTGTTTAAATTTTTTGGCCTAGCGAATCCAAAAAGGATGCAGATGCGAAGTTCAGGCTTAAACTATCAAGTTGATAAATTGTGAAGTTTTCGTGTATGGAAATATATCAGCATAACCAAACTACCATATTTCAACTTGCAGCAGCAGACATTATTATCAATGTGGCTACCTTTCCGCCTACCATGATCTTGATATACCTAACCTACGTAATATAGTTTACTATCAGCAATTGTTAGAGGTATGTATGCATTATGCAGTAGGTATTTTCGCACAATAATAATATGGCGTGCCTGTAACTCTACGTTTCAAGTATAATTTAATTGTAATTGTGTAATAAATCCTATACTTTTACCCTTCTTCTACATCCTCCACCTCTTGCATTCATTTCTGCAATGTTTGCAAATTCTGTCGCGTTTCCTCACCACATTACTGACTATAGGGCATGTAGATAGATAGTTTTGTTATGTTACGCATTTTTAATTTTTATGCTCTGACAGCTACATCACCTTCCAAAAAAGCTAATCTGCTGCCTCGGTGGAGGTGGAAATTGCATAGAATAGATTTTAACCAGATTGCAGATGGTCGGAAGGCTTGATTGTTATTAAGTTGAGCGTGGTGCATCCACTCATGAAAAACAATTCATTCCATTGCTAAATCTATAGGGCCCGCAGAATCACGAAGTAGGCTCAAATACATAAATTTTAAGAGTGGTCGTAATGAAGTTGGATGAATTGTGGAATACAAGATTTAATCCAACTTATAGTATCTTGATTGGCCGCCCCTGGGAAAAATTGGCCTTTCATGGACATGTAATTAGTAACCCATCTCCGGCTGGGGGAGTAATATTAAGAAATACATACAATACACACACACGCAAAGACAATAATAGGCGGCATGTAATGAGTTACAAAAAAAGTGATGGTCGAAAAAGAAAATGAACCAGCCACAAATGAAACTTGTGTTGAGTTATTTCGCCTTGAAATCACTTTTTGAAATAAATAAATTGACTACTTTGTTCATTCTATCAGTTGGACTAACCTTAATTTGAACAAACCAACAAAGAAAAT
The DNA here is from genome assembly GCA_034695645.1 of Folsomia fimetaria. NCBI lineage: Eukaryota > Metazoa > Arthropoda > Collembola > Entomobryomorpha > Isotomidae > Folsomia > Folsomia fimetaria. The sequence goes on from JAQFZJ010000020.1 coordinate 21,811, forward strand.
TTGCATTCAAGCAATAAGCTTTTAAGACGTACAAGGATTTGCAAATAATGACGGATGCCTTTTGCTACTTTTTTGTGTCTTGTGGGGAAGAAGGTTAATGGATTTATGAAGAAAGTAAATATGATTCAGCGCAGATAAAATGTGGTTAACGTAAATGAATTTGTATTCCTTGAGTAGTTTGGTAAATATGCAGATAGAGCGATTATACAGATGATTGTGGATAAAGTCTGTCTGATTAATAAGACATCAGCAGCTATTCAGAGCTGTCAGAAAGTTGCTTTCAATCACATGGACTAATGTTTGTCTATTTTTGTGCTTTTATCCTAATGGTTTTGTTAATTGACATTCGGGAAGGGGAAATTTATGGGGAAACAGTTCAAATTTAGTTCTAAATGACCATTTTCATATTGATTATGGTGAGTACGTATTCTTTCTTGATTAATCCAATCTAAGTATTTACTTATTTCTTTCTTTTGTAAATCCTGACATCTTATTGAAAAGGTAGATTTTAGTGCATACTTACTAGTACTTGACTAACTCATGATCACTGCAAGAAGTCATGTCCATTGATTCTCTTTACAGGAAGTCGTGACATGTTTCGTGCTTTTCGTTAGTCCAGTAAATACACCAGTCAGTCTCTTAGCTCAATGACAGTCTGAGTCAGCCATTATTACTAACTAATCGTTGTTACTTTACCTTTCGTTTCTCCAATATCAACGTCCAAAGCTTGAAACAGGAAGGGAAGAAGAATGACAATCATTATCTGTTAAATTGTCTGTACATCAAGGAATACATGCAAATATATTATGCATAGGCTTATATGCATTATTTCAAATATTGGAATTGATATCGTAATAGGAATTTAGAAGATCTAAGGTAGTAAAGGATATTATAATTTATAAATATTCATATCACAATTTAGTCGATGATATTCTTTCAATTATTTGGAATTGATTAAATGCAAGTCAAAGATATAATAATAATACAAAATGACAAGGCTGGTCAGACAATAATACACAATCGAGTACAGATGTCAACTCAATAATGATCCATGTAGTTGGAATTATTACATTTTGATTAATACATTAGACATTTCATAAATGCAATGTCTGCCAAACCAACAATGATCCTCATTGTTTCTCAAAAGATTGATAAGCAAGTGAAGCGAACTGCCAAAAGCCAACTGCCACTCTTTGTGTTTATGAATTAAGGGCCGGTTTTTCCCATTTCGGTCAAATTCAACTTGGAATAATAATCTGCTGCATCATTATCATCTGTTGTTCTTTTGGACGTGGTGGTGTGGTGTCAGTCGTCGTGGTTCGTGGTTCTAGAGATGAATTGCCTTTCAGATGAAATAAAATATACACATTTTTATTCACCCTTCCTTTGTCTTTATTTGACCAGTTAGCTAGCTTAGCTTTTTGACAGAGAAAATAGGAAATCGGAAATGCATGAACTTAAAACATCATCACCGTATTTCAAATAGATAGGATACACACAAAATTATATTAACGAGAAGAATGCATGTGAATTGAGTGATTGCACGACATTTATTCCAATAACTTCTTTCATACACATGTAATAACTCAAGATTAAATAATACCATCAGTTCAATTTACTCACTTATTGGTTTGCGTGTTGTTGTTTGTTTATTGTTGCGTGAGTTTGATAAAGATTTATTAAACAAAAATCAAATACAATCAGATGAGAATTAGGCAAGAATGAGTTATATCGGAAAGGATAAATAATGAAATGAATGAATAACTGAACTGCCTTGTACAATTTGAAATAATATTTGAAATTCTTCTCTAAATTTTACACTGAATTCTACATAGTGATATAATACATAATAAAAATCATGTCATGGTTTCCGATTGGATTTGGAGTGGGAAGAATTATGTTATTGTGAAGCATAGAATGTAAGCAGGCAATAAGGGATGATTCAGTTTTGGAAGCAGCAGGGTTGACTTTATGTATGTTCGGAAATAATAAGGTTTCATTTGAAGGGTCGTTCGTTCGTGTCCGTCTGCTTCGATCATATTTTTCATTCATAATAATAAATAAATGAGCAATGACACGAAATAATCCGAAATCAGGTTTTCCTTTGACTGGAGAATGAGTGGATTTGTGGTGTGGTGTCATAAATAGAGTAAAAAGGACAAAGGACACAAAAGAGTGATATCATTTATAGTATATACTTGATACTCGCAAGTCACGTTTCAAGCTGATTGTTGTGATACAGTATTTATTGGGTTGTTCCTCATCCCTGTATAATTTTGTGATAATAAAAAGTGTCCCAAATATCACCAACCAATCCTTTTTCTTCTTTTGTCAGTCAGGAGAGAATGCAAATAATGAGAAAGTTTAAAAAAAAATAAGATAGATTTTCATCTCATCAGATTTTAGCTGTTAAAACCTCTACCATTCATTAGAAAGAATTGATCTTGAACGGCATGACACCATCAACATAGCAGCAGGGCACATTGCATTACATTGTACATACCAAAATTCCAACATTGAAAACAATGACAACATATCTAGATTTTAAGCAGGGTGTGCCTTTTCACAATAAGTTCACTAGGTTTATTCTTCCAATGTGACAATGACAAGTGCGTATCATGGCACTGTTTGCAGAAAGGAATTCAAAAAAGTGTCACAAAAAAGGGAAATTCATTAAAAGAAACTATAAATACGGACAAAATGTTGACTTGACTTATTAACTTTGTGCTCCATTTTCATTTGAAGGAATCTCGTATCACCAGTACATCATCATCATCATCTTGCTGGAAAATTGATGAACATTGATAGATTTGAATCAAAGTGTAATAAATTGTTGGTTGGTCTGGATATTCAAGTTGTTGTTGTAAAGAAAGGGAAATTTGACGAGATCTTGATTTCGAATCAGGTTAAGAGTGTGATTGGTGGTGGTTCCGGAATCTGGACTGGATTGAATAATATCCAGTTTTTGTTTGTTTCGTGCCATGGTCATGGTGGTGATAACTATATAGCTATGCAGGGCCTACATTTCTCTGGAACAGTTTTTTTTGCCAGGATGGATGTAGTTTTGGATAGGAAGGAAGGCATTCTTTCTTCTTATTCTTATTCAAGGCCCAATTTATCCGTGAATGTTTTATGTAAATCTGTAGTGAAGGTGAATTAGGGCCTTGCATCCCTTATATTATCCCTTGACAGAATAAATGCATTTATAGTAGATTACTCACAGTAGATAGAAGTTTATAGCAGACTGCTGGCTGGGCTGGATGATGAAGAAACGTGTTAAAGTATCCAAAAGTATATATGTCTCTTCTTAAGAGTTTGTTTCATTAGAACGTGAACAATCCGGAAAAACAAAAATGTACACATGCAGCACATTTGTAATAAAACAAGGAGGCATCAAGGGTGGATCTCTTCTATATATAATATTAAAATATATGGCCATCCAATAAAACCCACCAGGGAAGAAGGGGACAAGCAATAAGGACCAGAGGAGTCGGGGGGAAGTAGACAGATTGTGTGTATATTTAAGCTGAGATTTCTATATGTATGCATGTACATTAGAGATTCTTTCTTATTCACTCGTGCCGTTACCACATCCTCGTCATAATTTAGGTGTCTGGTGACATTAAGGAACCAAGATGGAAAAGGATACCATATCCGCTTTCAAGTATTTTTACAATTTGGACAAAAACATGCCAATTTGACTAGTTAAAAACTTTGAAATCAAATGATTGAGCATTTCAACAGGATAAAATATAAAATACATAAATAAGATCACTATTATGAACTGAATTCCTTCTTTGTAACATTTCTACTTTTTAAAAACCTACAATGGATAATCACGTAAAGAAATGCCATAAACGTGAAAAACTGTTTCATCATTCCACTGTTAAGAAGTCACCACTACCACCATCAGTAAATTTTCTAAGAAGGAAATTGCTCATGTTTCAATGGAAGAATAATATAATAAAGAACTGGGCAGTTTTCCTGTGGTGATTGTATTCATTCTCGCCTCCTTCTTCCTTTAAAAGCTGTAAACAGAAATCCTGGACATTCAGTATAACAACATTCCTCTTCCTTCTTATTATTCTTTTCTCCTTGGTTGTTGGTGATGTGTCGTGATGGTAGGTAATTGTGACTTGGGCACATTTAGCTTAACATTTCTTAAACATGTTATGTTTAAACTTTGTGTAACCTGCTCTGCTGAAAAAGAATAAGGAAAATCGAACAGGAAGGGTAAAAATTTCCATGAAGTGTTGCCGCCCTCTTGTCTCTCGTTACTGAAATGCATATTATTGAACCTTATTTGTGTGCATATGCTCACCCTGTTTTGTAAGCAAAAGTCGTCGGACTAACTCTCTGCTGGGGTTTGTGATAAGTGTGTTATTGTTGTCGGGAGCAGTTTTCTTTTGAATTTTAGTGGGTGGTGGTGATGGAGATTTTTGGTTGAAATCTTGTCGCCTTTTCTTAAATATTTTGCTTAATATGCTTCATGGTGGTTTGCTTTGCTTTGGTGTGGTTGGTTTTTAAGTTTACGGAGTTCAGTTCGTATAATAGATATCAAGAATATGAGAAGCTACATAAGATTGGTTTAGATGAAATGAAGCAATCATTGGCCCTATATTAATATTTAAACAACATTACGAACGGAAAGAGATATGTACGGTAATTTGTAATGTGGCATTAAATAATTTAAGATGAATTTCAATAATCGTAAACATCCATGTTGTATCACACACAAAATGATGCATACACAATACATACAGGGTGGAGTCCACTGATTGAAACTGAATGCCCATTTTTCTCATCTTTTATTTAATAAACTGACCAAAGAATTATAAAATGAAGAAGGGAAGGAAGGAATAATCATAATAATAAAGCAATCTCGAGAGAAACAAGATTTATGATTTAGTTTAAGTCAGACTGACTCCACCATGCACCAACTTCACTTAATACTCCTGCTGCAATTTAAAATTAAAGAATTTATTAAGTGTTTGTACATCACAAATAAAAGAAGGTAAACCACAACATGACAGCTTAAGTTTTACAATATTGAGTTGGCTTGGACTTGTATAATAAATAAAATGACTTATTATTATTTGAACCCTTGTACATATATATAAGAATAAGTTTAATATTCACAGGGATAAAACCTTTCCTCTGAATATGATGCTGATTACTTATTATTCTGTGCGTTACTCATTTTATGTTGTCAATTTTTCAACGTCCTTCATCTTTTGAGCGCAGTAGTAGTTAGTAGTAGTAGGTTGCATTTATTGCCTTTTGACAAATTAGCTTATTGCTTCTTTGTCATAGTCTGGCCCTTATTTTATTGCAAAGGACAAAGACAACAAGGAGTGAGTTTCTCAAGTTTCGTTTTCATTTGAGACTTTTATTACATGCATTTTGACATTTATTCTCGTTCAGACGAATTTTAGGGTTCTTCTTTCACATACAAAATTTGAGGATACTCACTCACTCATATAAGCAATCAATTGGAAAAGTTGTTAAAATTTAACTCTGTCTAGAAGAAAAATTATTGGTTAACTTTTACGATGAATGAAAACTGCACTCGTCGTCACTATTCAAATTCATTACTTTGATGAACGTAGTTTATTTTACACAAAGCCTACAATATTATTTATTTACGAGTCACTTATGTTCCTCGTGTTGAAATATCCTGTTTTGATAAATGGAGAAGGTGAAAAGGAGGAGGAGGATGTTATGTTTGAGACTAATTTAATGGAACCCAGAGGAACTATTATGTTTTAAGAACAAGCATAAATATGATTTTCACAATGCATCATTTTTATGATCATGATTTGGATGTCAAAAAAATGCCCAAACGATGAAATAATAAGTATTTTCTTTTGTGTAACTTTTTACAGCGGAAGGAAGTCTGGATGATGTTTCAATCTGTGAAAAATATGCAACAAGGATTGTTTTCGAGACGAAACTATTTTGCATCCCAAGCCGTCCTCGTTTCATGGGTGTATTGTTTGATAAGGCTGGAAATCATTGTCCCTCCTTTCCTCCGAGGTCACCCATCACCACACTGGAGAGGAATAACAAACTCAACATTTCAAATGGAGATAACCGACGGGTGAGCCTTATAGTTTTATGAACAATACAGATCTAATCAGATCCGTAGAAAGGAAAAATGTTTGATTTTTCTCTTTTGATAAGCACAAATTGTATCCAACATTAATTACATAAAATTCACATACATTTTACACAAAATTCTTTACGACTTTAATAATTCTCGTTATCTAATCTCGACAGCCGGCAAGTTTTGCAGCATTGAGAGACTGGAAACTGGACGATTATTTGGACGAGAAGATTGCCACTTTGGATAAGAAGAAACAAACCGTGCACGAGTTAAACCGGGCATTGGCATCTCCTTTTCCAAGTCAATTGGTCCAAGTGGACGTAACAGGTCAAGGATTTGATAGGATGAGGAAAAGTCGAAGGTCGTTAGTTATTCATACAAAAAGGATCAGGAGGTCGAAACGAAGGAACACCATTTGCGGCACTATGCCGAACAAAGAGTAAGTATTTTCGTTTTTTTTTGCTTAAACCTTTTTTGGGCATGTGTAATAATCCTGGCGCAGTGGAGGTGGAGGTGTGTAGGTTCAACAAATGTTGACAAACATTCCTGTTTGGGCTGGGTTTGTTATTATATCCGTAATTGTTGGAATACAAATCGATGATGGATGTTTCAATATCACACAATGTTGATTATATCAGTTTTCGAATCCCTTATTCAACAATTTTATCGTGTCTTATCCACATAGGTGCGGAATCCAGACGAGTTTCTCCTCAGTTAACTCTCCCCTTGAAGAGGAAGGGGCCGTCAAAAAATATGGAATTGATTCTGGTCACTGGAGTAGTTGTACGACCAGTTCGGCTCAAGGAGTTAATGGACCTCGTAGTACAGCTTCTGCACCCTCCCCATGGGATCCGGCGGCTTCAATTTCCACCTCATCCGACTTTCTCTTTGATGATGAAGATCGTTGTCTAACTCCTCAGTTGGAACATTTTACGGTACTGGCGATACTTCAGCATCAACATGTGTACATGCAAAATAGTATTATTAATCTCACCTTTGCATTTTTAGGATGGCCTTGTCTCTGATTCGGATTCTGTTGACACAGACGGCTATTTCACATCATTTCGAAGTGATTGTGGTTTCCCCAAATTCAAAAAATCTTCTCCTGGCGAAGAGTGTGAAGCCATCAAAGAGGGTGAAGAAGAAGGACTGGGCGAAGACAAACTACAAAATACATCCACGGAGAGCGAATATGATTTGTTTGGAAAAGGGTCAACTTCCACAACAGCAAGCTCTTGTGGCACAGTCGTTCTTCGAAACAAACCAAATCCTCCGACTAGAACGAGTTCTACAGGTGTCGAGGACCCGTTAGGAAGTCAACCAAGGGAGGTTAAGTCTCAAATGGTACGTTATTACGTTTTATTCAGTAAAGTTGGTGGTGGAGTCAGTCTGTATTAATAAGGAGGTGAAAATTAAAGGCTATGTACACCAATGCATCACAATAAGTATTTCTTCAGTTTGGTCACTTTTGTTAAAGAACTGATAAAGTTAACAATAAAAAAAATGAAAAATATGCGTTAACCACTTTGTAAAGGAAGTGAAACATGATGAATCGGTGGGAATGGAGCTTAGATAGATTTGCGATTTTAAGTTACAATTTGTAACAGATGAATAATGACGTTGCCTGTCATTACATATCATGAAAATATAACAAAAGCATAATTTCTTTCGTTACTTTGTTAATAAAATAAGTGATGCTTTTTTGTAGGATGACGCCGAGTGGGAGGAGCGTGTAAAGCGGAAATCTCTCATTGAACGGATCCCTTCACTCATTGTGGTGACCCCATCTCCAACACTAAGCGGTTCAGAGAGTCCCCCTCCTCTCAAGGATCCCGCATTTTCTGAGGAGGACTCTGATAAGGATTCTGGACGTATAACACCAAAAACGGAAGATTTTTTTACGACAAATGACAGTGAATGTGGCACCCTGAGCGACACTGACTCTGAAATGCGAAGCGAACTTCGTCCAGCAAGTACGACCAGTAGTACAGGAAGCGGAAATTCCACTATAACTCTTACATCCGCAGCTACCACCGCTTCCGCACTACCCCAACCAGATGTTATCCCTGACGTGCAAATTATCCGAACAAAGGGTGCTCCTAAGCTAGACGTGAGCCGAGAATACTTTTCTCTGGACACTGTTCTCTTGAACTCTTCCGTAGAGGAAGAGCGTCGACTTCTACAGCAGAATGGCGACATCATGACGAATAAGCACAGTCCTGTAATGGTGGGGGCGACTACTCCATCTCCTTCAGGCACTCTTGAACGGCTACAATCTCCCCAAGGCTCAAACACATCTGGTAAAGTTCGAGGTGCCAGAGTGGTTTTAGATGCAAACGGGGAAATTATCTTTGCTTCTGAGACGCTTAGGAGGAAACGTCGACCCAAAGTGTCATTCGACCCTGGTTTTGCCGTAAGGATTTTTATTACTGTTTTAATTAGTATAACTCGAATACATTCTTTGTCATAGATAACAATGTTAGAATTACATATAAAATCAACAAAACTAACAACAACTTGTTTATTTACAGGTAAAAACGATGGATTATGATAATTTTGCACCAACTTATGGACGCATTCGGGAATCCGTATATGACCGCATTGTCAAAAAGGATGTTGATGGGAAGGAGAATGAAAAGCTGTACGAATGTATTGAAGAAATCAGGAAGCAAAATTTGAGACATCCATATCTTCATATGGTAGAGGAAAAGTCCATCACGGAATTACATTCAGAATCCATGAAGAATAAGAACAACAATGGTTCTATAGAAAGTGGCGAAAATGGTGCACGTTGCTCATCTTCCTCGTCTAATTGTTCCTCATCGAGCAGTCGATATGCTTCCCGACCACAGCTCAGACCCCCAGCTGACGATGAAGATAATGGGGACAGCAAGAATAATAATCTTCTTTTGGAAACTGATCTCGATTCTGAATGTGGAATACCTTCAATGCCAGATCTCAAAAATCTCCCCAAAATCAAAGATCGTCTCAAACGAAATGAAAGCTACAGGATTGCAAACACTGACGAGGAAAAGAATGGGAGGCAACAACAACCATCCCCACCGAATTCTAACACCAATAATCTCAACCCCAGACCCGCTCTCATTTCTCTAAGCAGTCCCCAACTCAGGATGAATATGAATAATAAACTTAATCGAAGAATGTCTTTCGCTTCCAGCAAGGATAATTCACCTCATGGAAATTTACACTTGAATAAGAAACGAGACATTCTAGAAGAAGATCCCATTTTCATTCAACAAATTCTAAATATAAGTACGGCCAATGCTAATTCTGGAGGGAAAAGTCCCAGCAACATTGCAAATACGCCAAGGTCGGCATACAGTAGTCGCATCAATTCATCCAAACTCGCCTTATCTCTGGAAGACAGACCAACTTTCTTGCGCAGAGGTAAACTATTCTATACTGATATCTGGTAATGTCGTGTAATAATTAATCCCTTCTTCTTCCATTCCTTTTCATGCCAAAACTCACTAACCCACAATCATTCAATTACTGGTATGCAACGAGTTCTAAACTCTATGAGTGTGCACAAATTAAGTACATGTCAAATCGAACGAAATATATACTTGTGCAATAAGTACAACCCATACTTTAAATATATACGACTTAACAAGTATGCATGGCTTATAGAATGATTGAATTTCATGTATTAACGTGTAGTCGCTATACTAGTACACTCAACCGCTTTTGCTTTTACATATGAATTCTTGACTAACTGTCCTCAAAACTTGTACTGTTTATTTGATTTATTCCAATACCGCTTATTTTTCTTGTGACCATCTAAAATTGTATCAGAATAAGGCGAGGCTTTGACTCCACAATGTAAAGCCGTGTAACATACATTACATACGCACGCATCGCGTAATCCGGCAACTGGATCATTAGGGAACCACGCACTTATGCAACCAATCCATTTATGGATGTTTGTAGAGCCCCACCCAATGCGTGAATATCCTTTTTAAACCTTTTTAAGATTTGTTTTCCTTCGTATTTATAAGGCGGCATTATTTGACGAATTCTTTGAAGTGAATTTTTCTACAGTTTTGACAATACTTTATTTGAAAATTTACGACATGTCGTTTTCGTCCTAATTATTATTACAATGTGATTATGAAAAATAGCTTTACAATTTTTGAACCACAATCAATCAATTTTACAATTCTTATTCCAATACTCGAATGGCAATCAAAAATGTTTGTAAATCACAGACTTATGATTCTAGTCTTCATTTTACACGACAATACTTGTAAAAATGTTTAACCGTGAATGAATACTGAAATCTTCATCTATCCAAAGTTTCCGTGTCCTTCTTCTTTGGACTGTTATTTGTATAATTGTGTAAAAAATCATTAATTCTTATTATCTGCCTGTTTGTTTGTGTAAAAGCGGTAGTATATGTAGAGTGCAATTAAAATTTTGGAATTAAATATGCAACTGGTTTATAATTTTTTGGTTTATAATTAATTTGCTTCTTTAAAATTGAATGTAACTGACTGCAACGCAAAAATGGCACGCAATGCAAGAGCAATGTATTTTGTTTTTCAGTTTGCCAGCCAACCGATTAATATGGATTATTTGAGCATTTGTGTTTATATATGCTTTTTGTGCAAGTGGGAATGAATTTAATTTATCTAACTTTATTGACACGACTGACTTATAGTTTTTACGGGTTGTTTTTTGTAATTGCGACACTGACAGGAAATCCATGGTTGCTGACCTCATGTGATTTAAAGCTGTAAAAGTTGAACAGAATCCAATAGATTTCAAAGATTACTCACACACACAACATTGCACCTAACCCTTCGAATGATTTCTTGTAAATATCATTTCTTTAATTTCATAACCCAATCCCCTCTTGATTTATAGAAAAAGATGATATTTGTCATTCTCATGATGATGAACCTGTTTGGATGGCAGAATCTCCCCCCACCATGGACGAAATTGCAAAGGAAATCTACCGTTTCCGTAAAAAGTTCAACATTCAACCCAATGCCATAAGTAGGAATCTATTGCCATCCCAGTTGAAGCCTCCCACATTGGACCGTAATGGAAATGTGAGTAACCACGTTTCTGGACGTGGTGGGATACTTTCTCCAACGTCAAGCTTTCCCTCAACACAACTGGATGAGAATCACAACACTGGCAAAACAAGTCTGTCGTCATCTTCATCCACAATTCCTTTTGGGTTTCCGAAACTCCAAGTACAATTTAGTTCTCCACTATCAAGTTCCACACCAGTAAAACCAAGTGCCAACAATACCAGTAGTAATGTTAATGCTTATTCAAGATCCCCAGTCTCATCGGCCAGCCTTAGAACCAGATCCAGTACCATGATGTTCCAACGACCAATGAGTTCTCTTAGTAATAGCAGCTGTAACAGCAGCATATATTCTGACAATAGTTTTTTAAGGGATTCTTCTTCCATTAGGAGTAGTTGTAGGAATTATGGACAACCTCCCCCACCACCCATTCGTAACTTTTCTAGCTCATCAGGGAGAAAAATTTTCCCATTTACTCCCGGTGCATTTAACTCTAGTGCTCCTAGTGACTATTCTAATCACAATGTCTTGGTTGGGGGCAGAGGGTTAGCAGTACAGTACAGGAGAAATTCCATGTCGCTAGCTGAACCTAGTCCAGGAGCTCTCAATATCGGGGCGAGAACTTCCTTGAGCGATTTTAAGAAATTGTTGCAAGCGGCGCAACCCAAAAAACCCTCGATTTCGGCAATGGAAGCCCTCAAACCTAAGATTGGAGGAGAGACCACGTTGTAGATTTTATTAGTGTATTTAATGTTTGTCATTGTTAGAAAATTGTGATTGAACAGATTGGTTGATATTTGTAGAGAATTATACAAGCAAAATTTAGAAAGTTTGTTACCGAAATTTTCATAATCTAGTTTTTTTATAGATAGTTAACTTAACCCTGTTTACCACAAATGACGATGAGCATTAAACAAAATCCATTTATCAGCAAATAAATTATAAGAGCAAGGGCGCTTAAAGTTTGATAGATGAATAATAATGAAATTTAATATTATACAAAGCTACCAAATGATAAAATGTGTTACCTCTTCAAATTCAATAAACGACCAGTTTCATATAACGATTTTGGTTTTAACAGACTTTATTAACCATTGACCCCATAATGATATGCTATCATATCCAAATTACAGTTTTTGGAACACCAAAATTCGTTCATATCAACGGATAGTAAATATATACATACACGACTACGAATAAACGACTACCTGCGACGAACGGGAATAATGTGATAAACGGGATGTTGACTTTCACTTATTCATTCATAAGAGAGCAAATAAATACAATCTCGTTTTGAAAATGGATCCATACCTAAGAATTTTGATTTTTAGAATTTCTAAGGTACTACGGAAACGCGATAAATTAATCGGGCAAATTAATAGGACAAGTTAATAGGACAAGTTAATAGGAACAAGTTAATAGGACAAGTTAATACGACAAGATGATTCTGAAATCAGACTCGATGATTTTGAAACCAGAGTGGGTAAGGCTGGTTAGTTTGGTGTATATTAAATAACAACCCGATTGGTTTAAAACAAACGGATTGGATTGGACATTGAGTTTAATGATTCATGAAGATTCATAATAATTTACTTATTCATTCATAAGAGAGCAAATAAATACAATCTCGTTTTGAAAATGGATCCATACCTAAGAATTTTGATTTTTAGAATTTATAAGGTACGAGAGACTACGGAAACGCGATAAATTAATCGGGCAAATTAATGGGACAAGTTAATAGGACAAGTTAATATACGTTAACCTTATGATCGTTCATTTTTTGTTTTGAGAAGGCGTCCTTACTTGGAACAGGGAGATTGTTCCCTCAACTTCTTGAGAAGCTTTTCGACTAACTTCAACTCACTTTCCAAACGGTTTATTTCATTCTGGTAAGCTTTGTATTGATTGGCCAGAAGTTTAGGAACTTCGTCTTGATCTGCTAAAGAATATATATAAAAGTTAGGTTATATGTATCATGACAAATTAAATTTACAATCCTACCGTCCTCGTTGTCAGCATCTTGTTCCGACCCTGTACTCTTGTCTGCAACTGACTCAGTTGTTGAGCTTTCAGTACCTGATTCAGACTCCTTTTTTTCTTGACAAAGGTCTATAATGCCAAGTTGCCCTAAACAAAAGTTTTCTCCTGTATTAAACATAAAATCAAAATGGGTCATATTTTACCTTCAACTTTAAATTTGGCTAGGTCGGTTTCATCACGCAGAATGCGTAGGTTTTTTATCTGGAGTTGTAGTCGCTTAACATCAAACTCCACATTGTACACTGAAAATATATATATTCTAATAATTTGGTGTCAATTCATCACCGCTTGGTGGGTATATGTGGCTCACCCCGTCTTGGTTGATGTTGATTTCGTAACCACTTGGAGGCAAAAATGTCACTGGGTGGTAACAACTGGTCACCGGTTGGTAAGAAATTGTCACCAAGCGGTTACATAATCAACACAAAGCCACATATGATTTATGATTATTATTTATAATTTCTTTGATTAATTAAATTGTAGCATCTAATAGGGTTTATTATGTTATTACGTAAGTATAATATGTGGAATTTTACATAAAAGCAAAGATAATTAGATCCAATTTTAAAAGTTGAGGGAAAGTGGAGATAGTAGTTTTTACTTCAAGATTATTGAACATGAAAAAGAAGATCCTTACGCAATTCAGCTTTTTTAATAGCCTCTTTAATCTTCTTGTCAGCTTCCTCCCTTAATGTGATCACTGCTATATCCTCTCGGACCTTAATGTTGCTCACTTTTGCAGTAAGGCTGTCCACCGCATTTTCCTCGTCTCCCTTAGAAATATTTAACGTTTTATTCATTATGTTCTCTTAAATACAATTTAACTGTTAATGAAAAGCTGAAATGGATGACAGGTCTTGTGAAATAATCTTCAGTTTACTAGACTACAAAAAAGTTGCAGAAAAGAAACAGATAGTAACTTCAACAAAATATCCATGTGCAAATTTTTGCATACAAAAGCGCAATCTGAATATGCAAAATTAGAGTTTAGAATGAAATACTTTTGCTCTTCTAGGCCTGTCCATGCAACCCATGATATAAAGTACAACAAATTGCGAACTGACTTCAAGTGCAAGTCTACTTAACTTGGAAATATAACTGAGCCCTAGAATCAAATCCCTTCCTTTTTGGCTGTCTCTTGTCATTTGACCATATTTAAAATAGAGTGCATAACTACGATATTTATGGTGTTCTAGGAAAGGGTTAAAGTTGGAATGTTTAAAAAAGACCAAGAGATAGAACCATATACAATAAAATAATCGAGCCAAATTATCCAACAATATGTTATTAAGATTAATTATTATGCAATAATACTGTTGCTCCACGTATTTAATGCTCCACATATTTAATGCATTATCATTTTCATTTCATTTTAATGCATACCATTTCACCTGTCTATGTCCAGAAAAATCATAGTATCATACATAGATATATCATTTATATATTGCATATTGCATTTCAAGTCGTTACATGAATCTACATACAACATAATCTACAAGAGACATGCGGATATTTTACCTAACCTAATATTTTACCTGACCTAAGAATTTTGATTTTTAGAATTTCTAAGGTACGAGAGACTACGGAAACGCGATAAATTAATCGGGCAAATTAATAGGACAAGTTAATAGGACAAATTAATAGGGACAAGTTAATACGACAAGATGATTCTGAAATCAGACTCGATGATTTTGAAACCAGAGTGGGTAAGGCTGGTTAGTTTGGTGTATATTAAATAACAACCCGATTGGTTTAAAACAAACGGATTGGATTGGACATTGAGTTTAATGATTCATGAAGATTGATAATAATTTACGAATTGAGGATAATGAATTAATGAATCATGAAGATTCATGAAATTCATTTGTTACTTTAATAATTGCTTTGTTTGTCTAAATTTGACCCCTTTAATTGTGATGAAATAACTTTAAGACTTAAAGTAAAGAAGCATAATAACTTTAAGTAAAGAAAGAATGGAAGTACTTCTCTATTCTTTTCATTCCGTAAGGAGTTTTATTTAGACAAACAAGCAATTAGTAAAGTAACAAATTGGTTTCATAAATCTTCATGGATTCCTATGAAGTTGACTAAAAGCCAAAAGTTCCAGCTAATAGCCGAACCCGCAGAAATTTCTATTCCACGTTTTAGGATTACGTTTTAGAATTCTTGGATTGCAGTATTATCGTCTCATGAAAAAATGTGTCAGTAATTTAATAATGTAACATTGGTTAGTTCGTTCTTATCAATGTATTGTAAACATATGCATATACGACTACGAATACATACATAAGCATGACGAACGGCAATAAGATGGATGTCGACCAGGGGTGCAACCAATCACTCAGAGTGATCGGTAAAAGATCGGATTAGAGTGATTGGTTCATACAGTTTTGAAAGATAGGAGTGATTGGTGAACGGTCGCGAGAAAGAGATGAGTGATAGGGAGCGATTGCTCGGTATGAAATTTTGCACAAGAGTGATCGGTGAGTGATCGATCCTATGTTAAATTTAGTTAGAATGATCGGTGAGCGATCGATTCTTATTTAAATTTCAAAAGAGTGATCGGTGAGTGATCGATCCTATCTTAAATTAAAAAAGAGTGATCGGTGAGTGATCGATCCTATCTTAAATTTAAAAAGAGTGATCGGTGAGTGATTGGTCGCGCGTTTTGTAACTGATCGTTGAGTGATTGGTACACCCTAAGTTGCAACTCTGAGTCGACTTTCACTATTTACTTATTCTTCATAAGAAGGCATTTGTATTGGAACGTAATAAATACGGTTTGAATCATTTTTCTTAGATGAAGCAAAATAATGCTGTTAGCAACAGCCAAAAAAAATCGTCTAAGTATGCTATCCGCCCCCTCTTGTTTCTATACGTAAAGTTTACCTCAATTTAAGCTTTTTAGAATATAAATAGAAATAACCGAAATAATAGAAATACGCCATTGAATTTTTTTTCATTTCATGTTCGTCATGTTGCATGATGCATCGAATTCTGTCGAATGCTCTTTTTCTTGATACAGCGTGCAATGATAATGTGGGGTAGATAAATGAATTTAGAAAAGTGCATGTACATGTTGGAAAAATGTATAAAAAAAAGTATAGTAACGATTATGTTAAACGAACTTTCTCTTTTTAAAACAGCGTTAGGATCTCATTAATTACTCATTATATCACACTTACAATTTTTACCGGAGTTGTTACTAATACGAGTCATTAACAAATTATGCACTAGAAAAAATAGGAGTGTGTCATTCAGATATCTTTATGTAAATTGGAATCTTATCCACATCCATCCACCCATGGAAAGGTGGCTGACTAATATACGTCAAGTTCATAAAGATAACAATATTGTACGTCGATACAGACATCGATATCATTAATCATGTGCAAACACACAATTCCATTAATTCCATTACTGTGGCTAGTTAATTCATTCTATCTCTTCCAGTAATAAATTGGACAATATAATGACGAAATTCACGACATGCTTTGGTTCGAAATTAGAATCAGAGAAATATAGATAAAGAACATCATGCACAATCACGTTACCTGTACACCAGGTAAAAATAATAATAAAATAAATGAGATAGTTCGTCCTTTCGAGAACATACAATTGTGGCTTGCTGCACTACTTACATTATAAGATATTTTGTTGTGATTACGATTGAAGCAGCAAGTTAGCTTACTTCGAGATGATGGATTGGATTGCATAAATGGATGTAAAAGTAATAGTCGTCATTCTCCACTGTCTGTTATTACCACCACATTACAATATACAATACGCTTGGTAACATTACCACAATACAAAACCAAACTGCATTTGCATATGTATTATAATGGTAAAAGAGTGGTGAGTGAATGAATAACACAGAATCAGTGTGTGGAGTATATGCACTCAATATGATATGCAAAATCTCAATCCTTAACTTATCGTAACATTTAGTTTGACAAAAAGTAACCCAATGCAAACCTCAAACTACGGTCAGTGAGTCATTAGTGGTTGGTTAGATGAGGTGGTTATTATAAATTGTTCTTAAAATTGAAGCTGTATAATCACTAGATTCGATATATTCAAGTATCCGGTTTCACAAAGGTTATGTCAGTCCAATACAAAATAACGATTTGAATATTTAATTTAACCTGTGTATTAACAAACCGTGTTTATACTTAATATATGTTTATACTTAAAATATTAAACTAAATGTTAATAAATCGTCAAACAATTCTCGGAAAGACGGCAGCAAAAAGGCTTAAAATTTATGAACCACAATAAAAAATAGTTAACCAGACATACATAGACATTTACACGAATTTGATCAAGTTTCAGATTACGAGAGTCTTTTGCACAACTCATGGCTCGTAGGTCATACCGTGTTGTTTCTGTGAAAATTGCTACAAATGGTTTTTAATGTGAACAGATTTACTAAACTGTGTGTGTTGAGTTGAAAGATTTTTTAAACGATATTAACAATTGTTCACTGTTTGATTGTGTGTGGGTCTACTATTACTGCCAAATTTCACTTCAGTTGGTAATTCCAAACAAAAATCCAGGTAAGACTCTCCAGTCCTCAAAGAATAAGTTATCGGCCTTAATTGAATTAAAACAACATAACCTTAAACATAACTTTTGTGACTATTGCATTGATTGGATAGCAAAATACATTAATGTGTAATGTATAATCTAAAGTTTTCCTTAAGCAAAAGTATTCTAATCTAACGCATGCAATATTTTAGGAAATTATTTTGCTTCTGATTATGTTGTCAGAATAGGTGTGGTGTAGCACATTATTGCAAAATTGAATTCACACTGCACGCAATAGTTTTTCAACAATGCAGGAAGGTTGGATTGGATGAGTGAATGAATGGTGCATTATAATAGATAGCGTGGTCCTTGCAATGCATGATGCTATGTGTTAAACATCAATTTCATCACTACTAATCTTTGAAATGGAATTGTTTTTCTTGCTAAATGATATGACAATGAAAATAACAACAAGTGCTGGTTTGTGCCAATTCCTCATACATACAGATGAAGGCAGCCTCTGTAGATTAAAGTTGTTTGGGATCAACTCTGGTTTAGTAGGTATGTAGATAAATGGTAGTGCAGTTTTGTTGGGATATTTTAGAAGGTGACTGACTAGATCCAATTAGGAGATATTATGCAAACATTAAAGCGATGACAAGGAACGATTTCCCTTTTCTTTGTAAATTTCTCCGTCAATTTCTCTACCATATCAGTTCAAATTGAAAATTGACGATAACAAATTCGGAGATGAGATTCAATGTGATGCAGCATTACTAGTATCTTGGTTATCAATTCCACGACTGAATTAATCCAATGTTTATAAATTCTGTTCCATAATTGAATAATAGTACAGAATCAACCATGGAACTTGAACGCATATTATTATTAATGCGTCCAAGTTCCATGATAACTTCCATAATAATACGATGCTTCTGTTGCTTTGTTGTTGCACATGTCAAATAATTTTGATTATTGATATGCATAGTTTATAATAATATGCGAATATCTGCTTGATCCAGTCTTTTTTACAGTTTAATTTCAAATTGGCTGTGTAAGCGAAGGTGTGAAATGCGTTATAAATTAATTCTAATATTACTCACAACAGTTGTCAGTTGTAGTGTAATATAAGGTGATTTAAAAGGAGTGTAATTATCACTTTACATACAATACATTATTTAAACTACCAGCAAAGAAGAATATACATATAAAATTGTGTTTGAATTACAATTAACTTATTAAACCTTTACAACTTTTGAAGTTAACACAACAAAAGGAATTTTATCAATGCCAGTGAATTTAAAGTGCTCAAAGAACGTATGCATCAAGTTATTTCAAAATGGATGTAATGGGAAAATATCATTATTCCTTATTGTCACAAGACAAATTTTAGAGAGCGTAACTCAATAATAATAATCACTCCAAATTGACTTTCAGACTCATTAGATCGTGAAAAGGATGAAATTGAACCTTGATTTCACCCATTTTTAACAACTTCGTGATTGAAAGTGTCCTGCAATTTAGTCTGGTTTTGGATAGGACAAGATAATATGAACTAGAATCATAAATCATGATCCTCCTCTTATCCCAACTTAATTTCAATTGAATCGCTTGCCATTGTTTTAATCAGATATTGTTTCATGTCTTGATGTGTTCTACTTCCTGTTTATATTTATACAAATTAAAAGGAGGAGTTACATTACTATTATTATTTTACACCACTTCGGGGCTTAATTTTTGTGTTAGCTTGCATTTTCTTTCAAGGAAAATCAAATATTATAAATCTGTAAAGGGGGTTACGTAAGGTTGGGACTACTTGGAATTGTAGTTGGTTGGTATCGTAACAATAATGCAGGTAAAAACTGGTCGCTTCATGCAACGGGTGTAAAATTTTTTTTATTCTTGCAGTAATTTTTACTTGTGATCGTTCATTTTTTGTTTTTGAGAAGGCGTCCTTGAATATTCGGTTACAGATAAATTTTTATATTAATACAGAGTTGAGTGAGTGACGTGACAATTTTGATTACATAAGTAGTACCTGACTAGACCCGTGCTGAATCTTTCGACGAAAATTAAATTTCCATAAATACAGATGTAAGGTGCAATTTTGCATACAGATAAGTAATGCGATTATCTGATAAATATACTGAACTCCTCAGTCCCTTTCAGCCTAGGTTTATTTTCTTTTAGATTGATTCATAGTACTTATGCAAGGAATCAGTCATAGAATGATGCAATATAGCCCCTAAAACTAAAGTGAGCTCGGCATCACGACAAAAACAAAGCACATTTTATTATGCAGTATATGGAATGGACGGTATTGTTGGTCTTTTGTCCCACTCACCCACTCACAATCACAATACCAATTATTGCAATCACATGATGATTCCCATGCTTTACAACTCTTCTGACGCAGTCAATGTCATCCAATCTTCAGCATAGTGATTTAATGGTTCGTCATAATCAAAGTGAATTGAATTGGGGGTCGCATTTTGCATACGCGAGAGTTCTTTTCATTTGTGGAATTGCATGTTGAGGATTGGCTTGAATTTGTTTATTTGGTTCATATATTTCTTACAAAGTGAGTGAGTGTGTGAGTATTCGTGTAGTTGAGATTGTTATAGTTATGTAATATCTAAATCGAATCAAGACACTGTGCGTGTATAACCTAAAAATATCAAACCTAATACATACTTGTATACAAATTGTGTAATCAAACAGTGACATTCGTCCACAGTGCTCAAAATTGGAAAATATTAAATACGTTTTATTTTTGATGTAGCAACGGATCGAAAAAATGTGTCCTCTTTGGCCATTCCATATTATACTCTTATACATCGCAATATTATGTCCTCTGTGGTTCGCCTCGTTTGGCGTAATTGGTGCCGCAGCCCAATCCATGTCCTCGTGTGATGTTTCATTTGAACCAGAACGTGTAGACCAGGTGAAAGTTGGTGACAGTCGGATTGTTAATGTGAGTCCAAATTTATCTGTTTTTGAGAATATTTGTATTTATGTATTATTAATGGGTTTCAGTTCAAATTCAACAAGACTGAGGTAATAGAACAAGCCAGGCTGATGGGATTTGACCCAGTCGAGGATTTCGAGTTCCTTGTGGCAGACTCATACATCGCTTATGTGACTCCGGTGAAAGTACCACTAGAAAATTCTCAACCAGTGTCAGATGGAAATGGTCTAGATGTGGTATCTTTCAACGTTACTGGAAACTTTCTCGGATACACGGAAATCTGTGCAACATCACGGATATCAAATAATGAGTCTGAAGTGTTTCAATGCATGCCGGTGTCGGTGATACGAGAGTCAGGGGTTATCGATAAAGCATTCACTTACAGTGTAGCAGCACTTGTAACCGTGATTTATGTTAATATGGGGGCAGCTTTGGACATGCGTACGATTAAAGAAACAATCAAAAGACCGTACGGACCTGCGATAGGGTTTATGAGCCAATTTTTTATAATGCCCTTGGTGAGTTTTCGTGAATTATTGTGTGAAGTAGAAATTTAGTAGAATAATAATATTGCAATTCCAGCTTTCTTTTGGCCTGGCGAAACTTCTCTTCTCTTTGGCAGCTTTGCAGCTTGGCCTGTTCATCACGGGGTGCTCTCCAGGTATAGTTTAGATTATTGCATATATGTATTTGATCATATCACAATGCGATTTTCTAATTTATGCGTCAGGAGGGGGTGCTTCTAACATATGGACATTGACTTTGGGTGGAAACTTGGATCTTTCCATCACAATGACCACGATCTCCACATTTTCTGCCTTTAGTAAGTGATAATGGTAAAACTAAAGTTATGCATTGCTGAAACATTTCACTTATTTATCATATATTATGTACCGCAGTAATGATGCCTCTGTGGATCCTCACTCTTGGTTCTACTATATTCAGAGATGCCAATTTGACAATCCCATACTCCAAGATTGCGACATTTGCCATTTCTCTCGTGATCCCGTTAGCGATTGGAGTTGGAATTCAGGTTATTTTTATTTCCAATTTGTGAATCTAATTTTATATATTAATATTATTTCACATTCATATTTCAGTTTAAGTGGCCAAACGTAGCTAAATTCCTCGTCAAGATTTTGAAACCTTTTGCTGTATTCCTAATCGTGTTCATTGTCATTTTTGCCGTGTACACAAATATCTACATATTCCAATTATTTACGTGGCAGGTATATTAATACAAATTTATTAATGAATAGACTAATAGATTGTTATTAATCAATCTCACCGTTTTTCAGATTCTCTTTGCTGGAATGTTACTTCCTTGGCTTGGATATATTTTGGGAGGTGGAACTGCATGGCTCCTGAAGCAAGAATGGCGTGACGTAATTGCCATCGGAATTGAAACCGGTGTGCAAAATACGGGTTTAGCCATTTTTGCTTTGCGGTTTTCCCTTCCTCAGCCGGAAGCGGATTTAACTACAGCCTTACCCGTGGCTGTTGCAATGATGACACCGATTCTTCCTCTGTGCTTGATGATTTACCAGAAATATCAAGGGGCGCAGTACACTGGAATGAAGAAGGAGGAGCATAAGGACGCAATCTTTGCTCAAGCTGATGGCGACATGACTGCTATTCCCAACTCTAATTCTATCCCGGTGTCCCAAACGTCACAAAGTAATGCTCTTCTCTTCAACAAATGTTGAGTTTTTGGCGTGCGGGATATTAACCCCTAGGCTTGTGTGATGGGGGAGCTTGAGTGTTTATTTTGCAATATTTCCTAATTAACAATAATTGATAATTACTTATATTATGCTTGTTTTGATTTATGATATTTGTTTTACCACAACGCAATGCTGTGCAAAATTGCAGGTGGTCAATTGGGTTGGGTTGGGTTCGATACTTATATATTTGATTATTTGAAATACATGTGGAGAAAGTTCCTATGCAACTGAATTCAACCCATTTTTCTACTTCGTGTGCATTTTTCTTTCCACTACAAATCTTTCTTCTTCACGTGTGGGACACCACAGATTAATAATTTTCAAAAATCGTGTACAATATGAAAGCATAACTAACCCATTTCCATACTTTTGTATATAATTGTACATCAATTTCATCAATGCGCTGCCGAAATTTTCAGCTTAATGCCCAGTTTATATGTCTCATTTTGGCAAAGTCTTACACCACTTTGTTTATTTGTGTAACAAATTTCATCTTAAACAGGCAACCAATACGGAAGCTGTGGAATCGGAGACGAAGCTAATAATGTCCAAATGACAACATCAACATAACAAGTTGCAGTAATGCTATTTCAAAGTTGCATTGAAAATAAAGAAATAAATAAGTATAATAAGAATAAACATAAATTCACAATTTTGGGATATTGAGATCTCTGCTGATTCTTGAAAAAATTTAGAAAGAAAGCGTACAGGTGCACCCCTCGTTGCCATCACTGACTTTCCCCAACAGACTTTCTCCTCCACAATACAGTACACATATCAAAATTACTCATGTTTTGCATCTAATTTAAGTCATAAAACACTGCATCGCAATTTTCAAAGCAAAAAAGTAGATTTTGTACATACTGACTGAGTTTCACTGTATTTAAGAGTCAAAACTTTTAGCATACTTTCTCCAGCCTGAGCATTATAGCTGAGCTAGAGCGAGAAAGAGAAGAGAGTGCATCGGGTCTATTGTGTGCGGGTGTCTTAATTTCTTTTTTGTTGATGGAATGAAATCCTGCTGGAAATTGAGAGTTCCCATTTTATCCATCTGTTCAAGGATTAAGCTATGTGACAAAAACAAATTTACAATTCAAGGAGCGATCACCAAGCTCCATACAGAATCCACACCACAACTTCAAAAGACTGCGAACCAGGCGTAAGTTTAATTTTGTATATAGGTATTATATAATTGGTTGTGCTATGCATTAGATTGATAGTGGATGCAGTGGTAATATTAGCGATATTTATTTTCAATGTTTTGGTTTTGAATTAGGCTGGACTTGGCGAAAATGGGATCTTGTAGCGAATCATTGGCGACTATTGGTCGCGGTGAGGCAATTCCAATGCAAGAAATGTGTGGACTTTTCCCTACATTTCTTGATAACTTGGACGCTGTCATGTTTGACTGTGATGGTGAGTCAGGCATTGATGAAAGTAAATGATTGATTTTGAGAACAAATCTAATGGATTATTTAATTATTTTCTTTCTTACTTCTAGGCGTGCTTTGGATGGGAATGGTATATATACAAGATATAAGAAATAATTTTCCGAGATTGTACTTTGCCTTTCTTTATAATACTTCTAGAACCCGTATCCGGGAGCGCAGAGTCTTGTAATCAAATTGAGATCGTTGGGCAAAAAGATTTTCTTCCTTACAAACAACAGCACAAAAACACGAGAGGAATTTCTTGAAAAATTCAACAAACTTGGATTTCAAGCCAGCATGGTGAGTAATTTGAATAAAGCGATTTGCTTGTTAATTTTGCGAAAATTGTAATCAAATTTCGTCTTCATTTTATAGGATGAAATTGTCAGTACGGCTTATCTCACAGCACTTTATTTGAAAGAGAAGAATTTCAAGGGAAAAGTCTATGTGATCGGCACCACAGGGATTACTGGTGAACTTGAAAAAGTCGGAATTGAAACGTTGCCAATTGGAGTTAGTATTTTAAAATATTTGTTGTCATTTAATACCATTTAATACAATTTTATTGATGAATGGATTAGCCGGATCCTATACCTGCTGATATGACCAATTGGGTGTCTTCCTCCTTTAAAGATCCATATTTGGACCCTGATGTTCATGCCGTTGTGGTGGGGTTTGATCATCACCTAAGCTTTCTTAAGATGATCAAGGCTGCGAGCTATTTAAAAAATCCGGATTGTCTATTTGGTGAATTTATAGAATTTCAACTTTGCAATTTACAAGGTTTAATTTTAAGTGTTGAATCTCAGTGGCCACGAATACGGACGAGCGCTTTCCAACCGGTTCTGAAATTATTTTACCAGGTATTATTACCGTATATACATCCAAATTTTATGAGCAGTCTGAAAATAACATCAAATCCCCATCAATAATTTAGGCACAGGCTCAATTGTAAACGCTGTGAAAACAGCGGCAGAGCGAGAACCAAAAGTCATGGGAAAGCCTTCTACAATTCCATTCGATTTTGTGAAACGTTCGCATGATCTGGATCCAAGCCGAGTGCTCATGATTGGTGATAGGTAACGTATTAGCAATCAATTGCTTAATAATTGATAAGTGTTATATTGGTCCATTTCATAGGTCAAATACAGACATATTTTTCGGGAAGAACTGCGGTTTATGGACACTACTGGTGCTCACTGGTGTAACTTCAATGGAAGAAGTGGAAAAGTGGAAAGCATCCGATAATAATAATGATAAAAACTTCATTCCGGATTTTTATTTGAACGGAGTTGCCAATTTACTGTCATTAATAGATAAACAGGATAGTAATAATGCCTGAAAATATACTAGACGTAAACCAAAAGAATGAATTTTAGACGATCAGCTTTAAACCAACGTAGGTAACTTAAAATTTGATGTACGTTTGTTTATTTTATGTTCAAAAAGTTTAGAAATTAAAAGACTGCAAAGATGATATGTATATCAATTAAATTATTTATTCCAACAAACTCATATCAAAAGTACAAACTTCCGATAAATGCGTAATTGTATAGAGAAGATTATCTGAAATTCCTATCCGTCACTACACAAATTTGTAATCGTTATCATCAAAATTTAAATTATACTTGCTGCGATGTATAAAATAATGCGTACGCAAATTTTGAAGGGAGATTATTACGAATATGAACTTCATGTCATTAGTGTAAGCTACAACTTTTGATTTCACTGATAGTTTTTAAAATTTGCACACATAATTGATGTCGACTGATTCTGAGTCATATATTTAAAACCATTATTAACTTAAAAACTGAAATTAATTTTCACTTGGCTTGGCAGCTACCAAGCCTTCCAAATATTGGAAACATTCGTTTCAAATTTGAAGATAAATGACGAATGGGTACAATTTTGTTAATGTTTAATTGTTATCAAAGTGAATTTTCACATTGGGTTGCCAGATTTCATATTTCAATTACATTTAGAAAATGAACCGAAGTTAGTGCAAGGTCAACAAGTTAATCAAATTGAAACAAGGTGAATCACTACAAAAAATGTACCCATAAGTTCTAAAACTGGTGATAAAATTAAGAAATTGTATCTGATAAGGAATACTAAGAGTACTACCGAAGAGTCATAGATATATCGAGGGCGCACTAGATTCGTTGATTGTATTGTAACGGTAAAAGACAGTCTTTAACGCGGCGACTGTAAGATTTAACATAGTTTTACATACTAACTACATCCGAGTAGTCACCTGATCCCGTAAAGAAGAACCAACCTATTGTATTGTATTTTGTTAGAACTCGTCATCGCCACATACTTCAAGAAAGACATCGTAAGATAACCGGCTGCACTGTCCCTCCATGTTGAAAACATATTTATGGAACGTTCCATCCATGCATATAGCTGTAAAACATAAAATCAAACAACCATGTTATATTATTACTGCATTTTAGGTGAACAGTAATAATGAACCCCTATTACAAACCTATAACGGAGCTATTAGATGTAAACGCACATATACAGGCACTGAAATTATTATGAATAATAGATAATTTAGTTATCGTCAGGCTACTCTATATATTTTGTGGGTATGAACCATGTTGGAAGAATATTTATTATATTACTTTAAATTTGTGGAGGCACTTTCTGGTGGCACAGTGAAATTAGCTGAAAATTAATGAAACAAACAAGTTCAATCATGTACCGAACCAATTAATTTTAATTTATGAAAAATGTACCTAATGCCCACTGCGATTCAACATACGTTCCAAGAAACCCAATTTTCGAAAACCTGTAATAAGTAACATCCAAACTTGATTCCTAACAAGGTCCGCGCTTACTTAAGTAAAACAACTCACGTTGAACGTCGATTGAGATGTGAATCTTTCAGTGCGAAAATATGGATCGTTCCTTTATCATAAAATTTTTTACAAATTATATAAATCTTGTGTACCATCATCCTATTACCATGTCGAGAAGCTTGAATAAATTACACTAAAAGTTCTTTTCGCAGTTGGTTCTTACCTTTATCACTGGAACAACACAAGAAATCCGAATCTAGACTAAAATTGATACAATAAACTGTGGCAGGGTCTGAACCACGGCGAAGTTCATTTAACAAAGTTTTCTTTGTGGAATCCCAAACCCTGAAATGTTAGAAAAATTAATAGCGTTGTAAGTTAGCATTTTCTAGTTTTGTTTCAATAAAAATCATCTGGCGTGAAATATGTAATAAAAACTTTTATATCCCAAACCTTATGAGCGTTCCTTTGTCTGATGCAGTAGCTACTAATGAGCCCGTTTGATTTATTGCGATACAAGCGAGTTCTCCTTGGTGTGCGTTAATAGTTGCAGGACTACTGGAAACAGTTGTGACTGTATTGTCCAAATTCTGAAAATTTTAATTGGTTACATTTACAATGTCATTCACTGACCACTATTTTAATTTAATCTCCTTTGTTGATTTACCATTAATTGCAATGATCCCATCTTTGACCCTGGAAATACTAGGAGATTAAACCTTCCAGGGGACAGCTCACAATGACCCAAAGGGTTGTTTCTCGTTTCAATTGTAAATAGCTTTTGTGGATTTGAAGGAAATGAGAAGATATGAATCCGATTTTTCAACACTACGACGAGTCTATCCCTCCGACATCTCACACTTAACACTGGTTGTGTAAAAGTGAACTCCAGCACAGTCTTTTTCTTAGAATCGTCATATACAAGGACCGAATTTTCCGCATATTTTGGACGACTAATTAAAAATATGATTAATAAAGTAAAAACGAATGATCGAAACGAATGGTTCAACATGTGTGTTATTTGTTTTAATTGTGCTACTCACCTACCCCCACTCACGATGGCAAATAGGTTGGTACGATACACCATCTCGGTAAATCCAACACCTCCAATACTATGTTCATCTAAAAAAAAGACAAGACAAATTCAATTGTGCACTTTAATCTTCGAAATTTGTTCCTCCTCACCATAATGAACTTTCTCAACCAAAGGCTCCACATGGTAAATCCTCAATCCATTTTCCATACAGCATATAAAACAACCTATCGATATCAGTTGTAAACATCAATTCAATCAACAATTTACAAAACCAAAGCTTTCTTATAATAACTCACTCTTGTCTTGATTAAATCTCAAATTAATGATTTTCTTGTCATATGAGGAGCCCATCTCACAATCAATGTGAGTGACGTGGTTGTTGGTGGCAGTAAAGGTCACACGCTCCTCTGAGCCCTGAGCATCCTCCGAGCGCAGTCAATTGATAAGATAGTCGTCGTCTCGTCGTTGTTGCAGTGTTTTTGAACTTAACTAATATTTAAATCAACTTTACTTACGATACGATCCTCTACACAAAATCGAATTTTCTTTGTGTCTAGTCTAACTGATGTTATTCACTAAACTATTCCAACGACGACTGTCCGAAAATTGAGCTCAATCCAGCACACCAATTAGATTAAAACTAACAAAGTGGGCTTTTATTATTCATCTTCTCTTGTTCCATTCTTATTACTGTGTACTTACTGGCAGTGTGTGTGTAACTACTGCGTTTCGTTTCGTGGTGTTTTTGTTTGATCAGATGTTGATAGGTTCAAAGGATGGATGGATTCAGCTCGTGCTTTGAGAACTGAAGCTTCTCACCATCTACAAAAAACAAAAGGGTTGGAAGTTGCTGCACATGGAGGCAGATGGCCACTATGTTTTACTCAACAAAGCGGTGGTGACGATAGTTTTGGTTTGAGTACTTTGATGTCCAAACTTTGGTCTCCACCAAAAAATGAATAGAATTAGCAATGAATTCGTCATCTTATCTTGTTGATGGAGCAAATGACATAAGAAGGTGGACAAAGTACTAATTATATGTGATATCAAAGAATTGAGGATGAAATTGGTGGCAAGAGAGTTGATTAGATGGTCATGTGGGCGACTTGGATTTTGGTTTAGTTTTCACACAAGAGAATAAATCTTCCAGTGGGTGGGACAACGACGTGACTGGGTACTAATGTGTGTCCTTTATAGATGGCAAAGTCGTCATGTCATATATTATTCCTTACACAACAACCAAGACAAAGGTGATGATTCTTGTTGTCGTTGTGAAGTCTTTTTAAACGATCCCTTGAGGGTCATGATCATGACTGTTCATATCAGGATTGTCAGATATTGGATAAGGTAGGTGTGTAAGTAATGGCAAGTCGTGGGCTGTGTCGAATAACCCATGTCTCTTATTTTTGCGCATAGTAGTATCTTGATATCGTCATCATGGTATTATGAAGAAAGAAACCCTTATTCTTCTTCTCGTCAAGATTCTGAACCTGATGGGAGAACGCTTGGCGATTTTTGCTCAAACGGTAGAACAACGTCTTGGTCGATGGACGACTGAGGGCAGGGCAGGAAGAGAAATTAGCGAAAAAATAGTGAAGTGAGGTGATAGTGATCAGCAATTGAGAGGTGATTTTGCAGTTTACCGATTGTGTTAATTATTGTCTATTATCTTGTTTGTGGTCTTGGAAAGGGGTTTTGTGTAAGTTGTGATAATAACCTGAAAACTTTCCATCAAAATTGTTTCACTTATTCAATCTCATCTTTCTCATAAGGTGGGATTTTCTTCTGAGTCTGGAAAATTGATTTTTTGTATCTGGAAAATTTAGAGCTATGTTCATGTAACGGTTACTTTGTGAAAGAATCATTCAATATGTATTCAGTATGTAATCGTGATAAAAAAGTCTGAGAAAATCCAAGTTTGTGTAAGAAATCCGAATGTTGAAGAATGGTTTAAATTCAGGGGTAAAAAAAGAACCAGTTCTACTGGTCACCTGTACACTCAGATTTATGAAATTTTGAAGTTATATGTTATGGAAAATGAATTCACTGATTTAGAGGATTTCAACAAAACAACTGTGAATGATAAATGAAATAATGAAATGTGATGTGAAAACGTTGTTCTTGTATCTGTAGGAATGTCCAAGCAGTTTCCGTCAAAGATTTGCTATATGACCACTTTAACATTAACATCGCTTGCCCTTCTCTCCTTCGTCGTCACTCTGTCCTGGGGACATTCCATGGAGCGTGAAACGGAGATGCAGAAAATTTTCCAGTTAAGGTCAGTCAGCCACTGTTAATTAAATTATTGTAAAGTGTACATATTTGTCATATTTTTAATCTGGACAGTGGTATTATAGTCAGCAGTAGTAGTTCGTCGTTTGAAAAAACGAACTAATACAAAACCAGCATGTACATAAAGTAAAGGGTTCTCCCACATGACTTGAAAATCTCATTCATGTCAAGTCATGACAGTAGTCCAAGATAACAAAACTTCCAGCTAGTCATCCTGGTCCACTTTTTAGTTCATTTCATTTTCATGTAAATCTCAGCATCATTTCCGTCATTGAAGCTTTAGTGTAATTAAATCGTCGTGGCTGAGTTCCAAATTAGGTCAGATTGTGATAGTGGTTTAATCTAAAAAGTGCTCCAATTTCGCTGTCAGGTTTTAATAATATTAAAATATTAATAATAGTGAATTTTTTTATATGAATTTTCTTCTATTATTATTAAAAATATCAAATAACTTTTATTATTTACTGAGTGGTCACTCAGAAATCTGAGACGAATTACGAGTCAATGAATGAAATTAAGCATTGAATGAAGTAACTTTTCTCAAGCCTTCTTCATCTTGACCACCTACAAATACTCGTACAAAATTCTTTACTTACTTTCTGTATACAAAAAATAAGGTAACTTCCCACCATGCAGATAAATAGAGTTGAAGTAGTTCATCTTTCCTCTACATGCCATTGTTCCCATTCTTTAACAAAATGTCCAGTTGCATGTACTGTACTGGACAATTCAAATTCTCTTGGAGTTTGGTGTCTACCAGAACAAATCCAAAATAAAATGCATACAACACAGCACTTCATGATCTTTCTCACTTTTTTAAAAATCAAGAAAGAAGAAGGGTAGGTCGCACCCCCTCCCACACTTTCTTTCCCGTAGATTTACAACGAGTCTAAAAATTCATTCATTCATCCAATTCCATATTATTGCCATTGCCACTTGTTACATTGTATGTGCTCGTGTATTGTGGGATCTTGTCCAGAAGAGTGAATGGGCATTTTTCTCTTGACATTTATTTTATTCACTTCTTCTCTTCTTGGCTGAATTCAGATAAATGATACAAAATTCTGTTGAGCTGATCTGACCCTCCCTTCTTCTTCTCTCTTTAAATTGCATTGCCTTGCATTGCATTCATTTCGTGTAAAATAAAAGCTATTGTCCTCATCTTGACTCCATTCACATTCATTCACAAAACTTTTGACTTTAAAATTTGGTTTCTAGAACTGAATGGAACAACAATCGAATGAACCTCTGGCAGAAACTGGTCAGATTTATGGCTATAGTTCTCTTTTCCAAGGAATGAAGTAAATTTGTGAGATTTTTACAAAACATACCTTGGTCTGTCAGGTATAGATAGCATATAATGATACTCTTGGTGCAGTGCAGCAGGTAACAAACAATATACAAGAATGGTAATTCACCCACAAATCTGGAATCTACATCTTGGGCCAGACAGCTTGGAACTATGTATATGGTAGAATAGAAGAATCATCGTTATCGAGAAATAGGAAGGACAGGAAGGACACTAAATAGTATCCAAGTTATAAAGCCAAGACTTTACAGCAGAGATGATGACAATAAAAAAAGTCTTGTCTCAAATTTATTTTATTCCAAAATGCATGTTGAGACTGCTTGATGTGGCTAATGATTACCGAGAACTTGAAAAGTTGAAGGGAATCCATAAGTCATTCAATCATTCATCTCTTCAATCTTCAACTTAAACTGTCTGTACCGATAAACCCTAAAATAACTCTTCTTCCTCTCTTAAAGCATACAAATGTCAACTGGCGTCTTGTGTGAATGTTATCTATAATGCTATGTATATGTCTAAATTGTAAATGTTTAGCATTTTATTCATTTGTTTTTCATATAGAAACGAAGGTGAATGGAAAACGGCTTGGCACTCCGAGAAACATGCACGTTGCCGAGATCAACTGTTGATTCATATGGATTGGGTAAAATATTTATTTTATTAATCACGGCATAAAATAATTGCATATAAAACAGTAATTTTGACAGGCATGTCAGAAAGATATTTATCGCCTGGATAAAAAGTTGGAGTCGTCGGAAGGTGTTTTTATTGGGAAAAAGATGGCAAACACGGTCATCAAACCGTGGAGTGGATATATTGTGAGGTAGGTGTGGTGTGGTTAGGTGGTTGATTGATTATCCATTCTTTCGCATTATGATATGCATATTATTGCAATATGATTTTAGGAGAAAAAGGGAGAACAAGTCAATTACGGATGAATGTTGTAATACGGCTGGATGCACGTGGGAGGAGTATGCAGAGTATTGCCCGGCACATCGAAGGTATATTTCTACAATTTAATTATTGAAGACGGATTTAATTGTCATGAAACGTTCATGTTTCAGAGTTCGCATTTCTCGGTCACGCACCAAGTAAGGAGAAAGTTGATGTCTTCTGCAACAACAGGACAACTCAGAGAACTATGGAATGAAGATTACGGTTTGAACACTAGAATGCATTTAGTTGAAAAGTCGTATCATTATGGATTTATTTATTGCATATAAAAATTCAGACATGGGATTATCGTAAATGCGATTTTAGGTAACTTTTTTTATCACCGAGTGTCATTTGTTATCACTTTGTTATTGTGCCGCACTTATGGTTTGTCACATTTAGTTAAGTGCAGAGAAAGTTTCTTCTCCAATTTCCCTAGTAGTTCATTGGCTTTGATACATTTAATTTAAATTAAATTTAGACGAGTGCACGCTATTCAGCCATTTTTTCAATGATGAGTTAAATGTGTTTTTAATTTGAACATCTCATTTATTATGATAATAGTAGTAACTTAAGCGGTGAGTAGATCTAAATATGTGCAAAGATCCAGTTATCTGAGCTAACAGTTATTCATGCTAAACTAATTCATAATATAACACTATTTAATCATTGCAATGCTTTTGAATTAATTATATTGCATGACCATATTATTCTCAGTCAAATTTAAAACACTATGTATTATGATATATGCTAGACTAAATACAAACTTTTATTGTTATTAATTTTGAGTGATTCTCAACATTGTTTAACTCCCCATACAGATATATATATAACCAATCATTAATTAATGTAAATGTATATAGGGATAAATGCTGCAAATGTATCTGTTGTTTGTAATAATTTCCACGTCTCATTCACACTTGTTGACATTTATTTGGGCATTCATAGCATTTACATATGAGAGAGAGACGATATACAAAACTTTAATTACTCAACCTTTTGACTGGACAAGCTGAATTTGTGTAATCTGAACCTCTTTAGACGAGACTTGCGTTTCGAGACACATTAATTATTTAATAACTATGAGAATCTACTAATTGAATGGAGGGAATTAACAAACATAACTAAATCTCAGAAGGCATCTGTATACACTGCATACTCGTAAATTCGTTGATTTCAGGACAGTTTAAGTTAGGCTGTGATGAAGCGAAACGGATGTAGCAGATGTCGAGACGTTGAGTTGCATCAACCAAAATACGATACTTCTTGACTCATCACATATAGAATTTACTGGCTATTATCATCATCCATCCAATCCACCAGGTTCCTTAGAGTCTGGGATTTTACAACTCCTGCTCCAACCAAGGTAATTGTACACCTCGCTACACGGGCCGTTGTTGAAGGGAACTCGTATGTATTGTATTATCTCCCTTCAGCCACTTCAAATATGAGATAAGGGGCCCTATCCACTATTCCTCTGCCTACCTCTTATACCTGAGATAGATCTGGATCTTAAGGTCAAAGTAACTAACCTCGCCTCAGATTTGGCGGGATGAGCAGGACCAAAACCAAGACGAATTAAGGAGAACAGTGTTCGAGGGCTAAGGAGTACTTTATTCCTTATGCAGGGCAGGTGGTGGATTTTATATTTGATGATGCCTTCATATATTTTGTGAGGGAAGTAATGAATAGATCTAAGAACTGTATGTAATGGAATTCATTACCTCAAAACAAATTAAAAATAAGCATATTTTTAAACATTTTACTTTCTCTCGTCCGGAGAAAGTTAGCAAGCGGACAAATAAATATTATTGCAAATTTGTCAATTCTGTTTGCTCACAGAATGCTTGAATGTCCTCAAACACCCTTACCTGCCTGCCTGGGCTGATGATGTATGTAGAGTAGACGACCAAAAAGGGTACCCTTAATTCCACCCAAAGAAATAAAGAAAGGAAGTGCGTGGATTCAGGAGCGCATCTGCTTCTTGTTTTCGTATTGTGGTGATTACTTTCTTGGTTCTCCTGTCCCACTCGCGACTATCGAAACCTTTGGTTTGTTACAGGCACCACCAAGATGATGCACATTAGATATGATGGGGGACTATGGTAAGGTTTGGTTCATAAGAAGAAGAAAAAGAGACCCTTGCTTGGTTTGTTATAAGGCCTCAGTTAATAGGACCATACAATGAAAGAAAAGTGTACTCGCTTCGTCTGCTGGAAACGTATAAAGCTGGACATATTGCATCGTACATTGAAAATAAACTGTCGGGTTCCCTCCATGAAATGTGTCCCAGGGATGGTTGATGGTATTAGGGACGAAGGGAGGAGGTAGCGTAGGAGGATCTCAAATGGGAACGCGATCTTTGCATCTTGCATCTTTTTCTTATTTCTTTTGCAAAGAAAAGGGTCTTCAGTTAATTCGAGAAGCTGTTTGATTTTTTTTCGGAGGGATGTAAGGGACACAAGACTTGTATATTATAGAGAAGGGACTACTGATGAGACGAAGATGAAGGAAGGAACAGCATAAGGAACAGCAGTGACCGGGTACCGCAGTACTCACCAATCACCACTACCACCTGTCCGTTTCGTCCGTGCCACGCCAACCCAGCAAGGTCTGAGAAATCTTGGCCAGCTGCAAATCAAGGACGTTTTCAATCTGCTCTCAATCTTTCTTGGTCAGGAACAGGAAGGAAGCTGTAGAGCAAAATGTACCACTTTTTCAATTTTCTTTCAGCATAAGTGAAAGTTTCTATGCAATAATTTGTACGAATGTTCCAATTTGTAAAATGATATGAACTTAAATGAACTACATTCAGTTGAACCAAGAATTATTTAGATTTACATGAAACTGACGCAAGATCCAAGTTGGATCTTACTTATAATAATACAAAGATAAGAGGATGAGATGAAGTCGGAGAATAGAGCTTATATACCCCTGACATCGATGGACCTTTGTAGTTTGGTCCGTTAATTTTAAAATGGAAATGAAGACAGAAAATCGGTAATGGATGGATGGATCTTTGGAAAGATAGTATTGTATGGAAATTTAAGAATAAGAAAAGACTGTATCATCTCAAGAAATCTCATCCCTTCACAAGAAATTAAGGGGCGAAGAGAAATTTATCTATAGTAGATCGCATTTATAGATTGTCGGTCTTTTCCTTCCTTTTTCCATTTCTTGAAGCAGCAAGTAACTGTTGGGGGTTGATTCAACTAGCTACTGAATTGTGTTCTCTCATAATAAAATATGTTTGTGACCTAATATTAAAGTATGAGGTAAGGCAAAATGAGATTTTATGGAATATTTTTTAAACTAAGAAGAGGATTTTGTGTATTGAACTCAAGTAGTATCAAAATCTCATGAATAAATCTAATCCAGTCAAGAGCCAAGCAATTGTTTCTCAAGCCTAGAGCTATCAACTTATGAAATGAAGCTATACAGAAATAGTAAATCTTTGCATACGTACACACAGTTTTAGTTTGTCCTGCAGGTAAAACTCAGCAATAATGGGATCATGAGACCTACCTCAACATTAAAAAAAAGTTGAATTAGAACAGCATATGGCTCTCTCTCTCACTCTCACATATGAGGTCTTTCCTTGACATGGACAAAAGCGTAGTTCAGTTTCATCCCCCGCTTGAAGAAAAGTTGATGTATTTATGAGCCAATAAAGAAAAAGTTGTATCATTGTTCTCGCAGTGATGAGTTAAACTAAATAGTAGATGTGTAAATTTAACAAAAAGTAGAAATCACTGAAAGATATTATCATTATATTCAAGGATAAGATCGCTTATAAACAGGTACACGCGGGGGTGAGTGTATTAAGTATGAGCGAGATAAAAAGGCGGCCTATCCCACGGAATAAAACAAAGGAGAAAGTGGGTAAAAAATCAACAGGTAACAAAAAACACGGGGTTTGATTGAGGAACACGGAAACAGGAAGCAGGTTGTGTTGAACGGTGGAGTGGTGGTGGTGGTTGTGTGTGTCTTACACAACCACCCTGTCAGTGGCTAAGGTTCGGTTGGCTGTATTCCGGAAGCGTCCTATGTACACCACACCACCATATTATTGCTCCAGATATTCCTGCATTGTGGATATGAGAGGGAACATATGTGGTGCTGTCGATGATGGATATCACCTCACTTTCCCACGACTTCATGCGACTCCCTCATTATCCAATCTGCCCTTATTAGCGGGTTGCCTGTCTTCTGTATATGCATTTATGTACTATGCACAGTTGGCCTGGAGTGGAGGAATGAATGAATGAGTGCAAATTATTTGTAGGTCAAATTGTGTCTGGGAGTGGGTGAGAAGCAGGGAGACAAGGTAAAAGTCATTGATTATGGAGTAGAGTAGATATTATGTAATGTTATATATAAGGGCCAATTGACTGTAGACATGACATAATGGAATGACTTATTAAAACAATTAGCATGCGAACAAGTATGTAGTACGGTCCGCTCTAACTGTAATATCAAATGTTCTTGAGTGGAAGATATCTATATCATCTTTTCAAACGTATGTAACAATCCAAATATGGGTTGATATCAAAGTGGGAAAAGTTGTATCCATTTGTTCTGTTATTAGTGTGGGTGAATGAATGAATAAGATCACGTCCAGATTTGGATAGTTGGACACCGGAAGCCCGTATGCTGCAGGGGGACTTGGTTGCTGGTAGTAGTACATAGTGGGCCTGGGAATAGATACGACAGCCACATCTCATCTCTCATTTCCTCTCTGCATACTTACCCGCCAACCAAGGGAACAGATAACCTTTGTCTAAAATGCATCACTTTTTATCCATCCATACATATGTATATGAAGACCATTGATTTGTGCAGGATCACGTCGTCAGCTGGCATCTTCTTCTTCAACGGAAGCCACACTCACTCACCTCAACATAATACATACCTACTATCAATATCATCCCTGAGTCGAAAAGTCCTGATTATTGCCCATCACGGACGAACATGTATGTTCCCTATTTAAGTTGTCTCTTTCTTGACTAAAATTATGCTTAGTCTGCGAATTGGAGAACCCATAATGTTCTCGAGTCCCGTCTGCCTGGCTGCCTTACATCTGTCTCACTTCCCTTCCTTCCAAATTTTAAATCCCAAACTGTAGAAATGTGGTGAGGTTGGATGAAGGAGAGAGTGATGGACAAGACACATCTGCACGGTGACCTTTATATACACAAAATTATGTTGAAGAAAGTCAAAATCTGGGATACTTTCACCCGAAAAGTACGAATAAATCATCATTTTCATAAATTACATAGACGGTAAACACTAGAAGCACTTATTCTGCATCCGTGAACGAATGGCCTTGTCTTGGTCAGGTCAACTCATCTGTTGTTATGTTATGAATAGACTTCTCTTATTCGGCCTTCTCCCCCTTGACTTCGTTTCACTTCCTGCCAATCAGTACTTCCGTTCGTTCGTTCGTTCATCCTTGGTT
Source organism: Folsomia fimetaria (assembly GCA_034695645.1). Lineage (NCBI taxonomy): Eukaryota > Metazoa > Arthropoda > Collembola > Entomobryomorpha > Isotomidae > Folsomia > Folsomia fimetaria. The sequence goes on from JAQFZJ010000020.1 coordinate 59,498, forward strand.
GAGAGTTGCATGAGCAGATGAACCTTGCACTGTATATTGCACAAACACACTTGTTGAAATCAAGACCAGACTTTTACACAGATTGAAGATGTACTCAAATTCTTTTTTAACGCTTTGTACAAATCCATCTTAAATAAGAAACTTGCAATATTTTTCATTTTCTGACATTCGCTTTAAAAATTAAAAGTGTCAGTCGATTCTCTTTACGTAAACCAAAATTATGAGGATACATAAAAATCCAGCTACAGCTACAGACAGCTTATTTGGAATCAAATCATGGGAAAGTTTATGAACAGTAATAAAACCACCCTATTGAAACAAAGGCTAGCATAATTCATATAATGAGATTAATTTTAAGACCACTGAAGGTACAATTCAGTAGCCTTTTCTTACAAATTTTGGACCCATAATTTGTACACTGTAAGTAAAAAATATAGTAATAATGATAATACAATCTTCTCGCGCAGTTGTGTATACGTATTCTCAAAGAAAGCTCAACATTATAAATATTCCCCTTCTCTCCATAATGACTTTTCTCTCAAATGAAAATTGGAGGTAAGCAGAGCACTTGAAGAACTGAACCAGCTACACACAAAACGAGACCATGATTACCATTATCATGTAAGAACGAATGGATTTGTAATGAGTTTTGTTCGACCTGTTTACCAAAAATGGATGAATTATGGGACTCTGCATTGTGGCGTAGTTCAGGTAGCTAAATTTATCTCGGCTCCAATTTGACTTTTCTGATATAAGAATATATACATAAGCATAAGAATAATGAGATGGGCTGACCACTACTGCACTGTTGGCTGCTGCATATGGACTTATCAAGCTAGTGATCAGGGAATAAGTATCGATAAATTATTAGTAAATTACTCCACCAAAGTATAGCCTCAAAAAAAGGAATAAGCAATTAATACATGGTGAGTGAATGAATTCATGCATGTGGTATATATTCGCTGGCAACTCATTTAGTATGATGATGACCCACAGCTACCAGTTTTTAAAAGAGGTCATGAATAAATAAATAAATCCCTCATCTTTCTTTCTCCAGCATATGGGTGTGGTTTAGCTCGGCATATAAATAAAATATATATCCTTCTGTCTATGAAATTAGACTTACACACCCGTCCGTCCATCTCATAATGCAGAGCACCCTCTGGCTTGGCTGCTTCGAAATTTTGTACGCCTTCTATTTTCAAATCCCCATCTTTCATAAACATCAAATCCTGTTTTTTTTTAAATTTATACCAGTTTTTTACCAAAACGCTGAGGGGATCCCTTGTACGATTTCGGTTAGGGCAGTGTGTATGTAGCTACTGGTTGTTGGAGTAAAAAGTGTGTGTGTGTATCTTTTGTAAATTATAGACAACCTGATGGGAGTTGTTTAATTGTCGTGGCACAAAGGCAACATCACATCATTCAAAAGTTAAGGTAGATGAGTAGTCAACCTTTGAGTGAGTGAGTGACTGAATGAAACAAATCCTGAAAAAAATGATGGGTAAAGAAATAAAGAAGGAAGGAAAGCTGGTACACAAAACAATATTATCATTAACAATAAATAAGAAAGAAAGAAAAAAAGAAAGAAGAATAGGACAGGTAGAGAAGGATTTGATTTGATTTGGGCAGCGTGGTCGATGGTGATACAACCTACACAGATTTTTCTAATTATAAACCTTCTACCGGAACATTTTGTATTTTCCATAAGTGTATTTTTAAACACAAACTCCATGATTTCTCCCAAACCTTAAAATTGAGAAAAGGAAGATGCACCCCGATGATAAAATAATAAAGCTTCTGGTCTTCCCTTTTTGTACGATGGTGGAACAAAAGGTTTAGAAAAGTATCCTGGATGGATCCTTAGATTCATTGTAGTGTAATATGCATGTGATGGATATATACAAGGAGCAAGGGAGACACCTGAGTTTCAAAATTTCCATTATATCCCTGCTTCTTATTTCACCACGAATGGAAACGATCGCTGGAAAGGCATGATGAGATGATGATGATGATGATGATGTGATGATGAGAAGTCCAAAATTTCCTAAAAGTAATAAAGACAATTTTATGAAGGAACCATCTCTGGTCTCACCATGAGATATCCCTCTACAACCATTTCTTAATCCAGCCCAAGAACCGTGAATGTATCCCAATCGCATCATGTTTTCTTATCTGGAGAAAATTACTTTGTTGGAATTAAAGAAATGGATGGGAATCTTAAAAGTAATTTCATGTTTAAATTTGACAATTTGTTGTTTATAGAAGGATGCATGTTGGTTCGAGTACCTTTTTGAAATCTTGAGATCCTAGAGGCACATACATACATACATAAGTTCTTAAGGTTTGTAATAATGGTGTGTTGCTCATCTACTCTGTTCAGCCTGATTGCGTGCGTATCACAGAAGCCACTTCATCTTCAGTGCTTATGTTCAACTCTTCACTTTTTATGTATCAATGCATGTTCAAAAGAACGTTTTGAGTGTATAGGACGTTGTTGGGATGGAATATAGGTACTAGGATTTGTAACCCTGACTAAATTAAGGGATCCATAAGAAGACACACCGCATCTGACTGAACCACTCCCATTCTTTTGGATTTATGCATGCCATTGTTTTCTTCTATGTGATGTTTATATGTAGTTATGCAGGCCAAAGCCTCTGTCTGATTTCGATTTCTTGTGTGTGTGTCTGTATTTACTTAAGATACGAAGGGAGACGAGATGAGATGAGATGATGACCCAACAATAAGGTTAGTAGTACCCACATAGGGAATAAGTGAGTGAGTGTTTTGTGTATGGTAAAATATGTAAATGAATTACAAAAGGTATAAAATAAATGAGTATTCACATTAATCTCAGAAGGTGGTATCGTGTAGTTCGGTAGCTGGAGTCAAATCAATAACGTTTATTTATTGGTGTTATTTTCCTTCTTTATTTGGTATGCATGTACGAGTATGTATGTAGCTTAGGAGGGTGCACACAGACAGACACAAGATAAAAGATACATGAAAACATTTAAAGAGATGAAAAGATGCAGGGCATTTTGTAACTGGGGTGGTGATGTAACAAACATTATCCAATTTTGAAAGCAACGGAACAACAACGTTTAATTTGTCGAATTTTCGTGTATTTTAGTTTTTTGTGTCTCGTAAAAAAAGAAATCCGCATTTATCCATCTCCCGGATAATAGATTTTAGTCTGGCTACACATTCATTGGAGATAATTGTTCTGGATTATCAAAGGGAGTGAGGATGAGTGGGGATGATGACCATATTGTGATGGGTGGACAATGGAATGAATTCACGCTAATGGAAATTACTCCCGATTAATATTTCTTCATCTCTCTTCCTTTTATTATTGAATAGAGAGAAGAGGAGAAGGCAGACAAGATAGGAAGGACAGCAGTAGTGGCAAGTCAAGGGAAGACAGGGACGCCTCATAATTGCACCAAAGGGACGAATGGACAACATCAATCTCATACGGCACAATGGAGACTAATAATGTCGTGACACACGAAATTACTTTTTCTCTCCTGTCCTGAATCCTGATCTTCTGCTGGAGAAAAGTAATCTTTTCGTCTATCTATCTCCCTGTCTTGGCTCCGGTACATTTTCTACAAATATTACACACACACACACACCTATCTTCCTGAATAATGAATTTTTAGTTCTTTCTTGGACATTTACTCAAACAAATTCCTCTACATCACTTTTTTGGCAGTTTTGTTTTTTCCAAGCGGTACATAAATCTGGTATTCTTTTCAGGAAATCATGAACTATCATACATACATACATACATACATGCATACCTTTCAGTTCACCGCAATAGCTAACAGCACAAAATATGATGTGGATTACTTTTTCATGTTATCTCTTAAACCAAACCAAATTCTAATGGACCTTTCTAGCTTTAAAAATCGGCGTTTCTACTCCTTTTACGGTTGTCATTCATTCACTTTGCGGCAAATTCTAAGGTATTATAAACTAAAGGGAGTTAGAAAGATAAGTATGGAATACGCATTCACGACATCGTTTACATGCTGAGTTGTATTCAAGTCTTAATGGGGAATTAGGATTGTGTACCTTGTCCATTGCACCCTTAACACAGGCCGACCGACACTCACTCACTTCACTTGCATTTATGCTCAACGCGAGGAAAGCAAGTGAAAATAAATTTATTTATATACAAAAAAGTAGGTATGCATGCACCCCTAATTTATCTAGTTTCAGGTTGGGTAAGATTTTTATGGACAATTTTGAGGAAAAACTGTTTTCCCAAAGGAATTCTCCATTGAGTTATTGAAGAAGCAACCTTACCTTGTCATGTGCTTCAATCCCAATTCCATGTCATTACGTCAGTAAATACAGGTTGACACAAGCTGACGTACATAATATTCCCTTAATTGCATTAGTGCCGACCATTTCATTTCATTAATTTTATAAAAAGGAACTGCCTGCCTTAATCAAAGAGCGGTTACGCGTTGATTACTGCCCCTTAATTTGAGAGGAGGTCATTATTCTAAAGTAGTGAAATGGATGGAAAAAAACAAAAAAAAAGAATTCTATGAAAATATTTTTTGGATGAAGATGAATAATAATAATGCTTTGAGTTTGTATGGTGATGTTGAAAGACCATGGTGGATTTTTACAGGATTCCAGACACATTTCAGCATTCCTTCATACTTTTCCGAGCCAAGAAGGCACTACACACTGACTTGTGAAGCATACATAACACACAGCACTGTTAAGTTTAAGTGGAAACCGAATAGCTGGCTGTCTTGTCTGGGAATGGAAGATTATGTTCCTTCATATAATAAAATTATTATGTAGCATTACTTTGCATTAAAATGAGGCACATTTTTCTGACTGGTTTTACATGATATGATATATTATTGAAAATATCATAAAAATGAAGATGAGACAGGCACACGCAGTAAAATATTATTCCTATTGCGTTGAAACTGTCTACAATTTCTATTTGATTAGTGAACCCTTAAAATCTTGCAGGTTTGTATCACATATTCTGACTTATTTACCTTTTTAACACATATTTGAACTCATACTAACAATAAGAATTAGAAAACTTTTAGAAAGACGCTCTTGTATGTAATTTGTATGCATTATTAAAAAATGGAATACCCACTACCAACGCAACACAACAGATGGACTAGAACAGAACTTGAATTAAAATCCAATTCCAGTTGTCCCACAATTTCTTTGTACATTTCATTGCATTGCGTTATTTGATCTCATCTCTTCGCTTGACCACAACATAACATCATCCCAGAAAACCAAGTCGTCCATCCAGTAGTAGTTCGATCTGAAACATTGTATATATTTTCCAAGTCGTCATTATTCTACTAACTCAGCTTTTTTGTTCATCTACTATTGCGGCATTTGTACAAGCCAAACGGACGGTAAATGTAAAAGGCTTTATCTCAAACTCTGTTCTGTAAGTCAGAAAGAAAGAAGAAGTGCAAGTGGACAGAAGTAAAAGATAAAGAAAAGTCCAGTCAGTATATTTTAAGCCGTCCTTTGGTTAAATTCATAAGCCCGACAGAAACGATTTCCTGCTGACGGAGCAAAACAAAAGACTCCAATTTGATTTCCATTTATAAAAAATGATGAATTTATTTGTGGCATTTTGTGATGAAATTTAAATAAGCACATCGCATCACCCCAAAAACTTGTACTTGTAATGTAGCTTATGTTTTGTACACATATAATTTCAAGCTCGTCTTGTTGTACAGCAATGTTTTATACATTATTTGGCTCTTTCGCCACAAAGAAAACATTGTAGAACACAGGGCACGGCACACAAAGTTGTTCATCTGTATGTGTCGGTCCTTTTAAGTCGGTAGGATCAAAGATGTGAACATGCATGGAAGAAAGAAAGAAAGGGAGCAAGTCGGCCGTGTATTACGAACGAAGGCAAGAAAAAAGGGATGATATTGTACTCTACTTTTGATTCAAAAACATGCTAATGCACTCATCTCATCTCTGCTGGATTGGATGCAAGAAATTTTGATTATTGAAATGAGGAAATGAATATAAGTTTAAAGAAAGACGATACGTTTACGTGCCGATGTTTGCATTTTACATATTCACCTTAATTAGACTTCTACTTGATGCGTACGAAAGGTGTGAAAATAGTAAAAACCTCTCTGTTGGCGGCGACAGTTCAAATAGATTGTAAATTTTGCGTAGAGTATAAGGTGCTACTTGGTATGATTATTATTTTCCTTTTTTAGCCGTTAAAGAATTTCTCTGGTTGCAACAGTGACTCCGCATAACAATTGACACATTGGCTCAATCAGTTTTCAGCTCATTTTTTATATGCATCTGTCTGTACAAGTTTTTCAAGGAAATTTGTTTGGTGGTTCATGCCATTCATGTGAACCAAGAGATTTTCACAAATAGCAAACAATCCATGTAAGTAAGAAAGAAAGAATTATATGGGAAGCAATACCCATACAAATAACATGCAGTGTATATGTACACTTCTATCTTTCTTGAATTCCAAACGAGTGTCCGTTATGTATTATTTCTCGGGTGCTCTTTGTTGGTTATTGCTTTTCGTTAAAAAAGAGCTACATACGCAGTCAAAGTAGAAGTTTATTTATTCACAACAATCCTGAACACAATGGAAAGAAAGAGACAATGTCTTGACTCGATCAGATTTTGCAGAGGATTCTTCTTCCAAATCAATAAAAAGTTGCATCCATCCATCCAACCATAATTCTTTACCAATTGTAAATGCGTTGTAAATAAAATTGGTAAAAAACTGAGGACTGAGGATTTCTCACCCAACAAGGCAACATGCTTTATAAGTTTGAGGGAAAACTATTAAAAAATAGATTTTCTTTTCATACCGCATCATCCCTGTTAAACGTCTGAGAGTGACTTTGCCATTTGGGCAGAACGGAATTCTTTGGCTGGGAAGGGAAAATACTTCCCCAAATTATTCGTCCTGGTAGAAAGTATTCATGAAAGAGCGGTTTGTCCAGAGTGTCAGAGTCGGGAGAAATTCAGCAAATTCGTAGCAGATGGAAAAAAAGTGAATATGACATGACATTGCACTAGAACAGATGAACGACGATGATGATGACTATAGGGACGACCAGAAAGAATAAGGGATTATTATACACTAAAAAAAGTCAGGTGAATCGTTGAGTTCAAGGCTCAAGGGCGCATCTCAGCCAACAACCCATCATCAGGTAAAGGAGCAGCAAATACTGGTTGGTTTGTAGAAGAAAGAAGCTAAATATAATGTAAAGGGTTCTGAGTTCTTATAATATACTTGACATATGTTTTATATGATGATGGGGTAAGTTTTTTTTACCTGGGCCCTCAATCAACAACAGGTTGAAGGCAGCAGAGAAGGTGAAGGTGAAGGTGCATTATTTATTGGATGATATCTACAGGATATCTGTAGGACATTTTCATGGATGTATAAAAAAACTTTCAAATTAGAAATTCTGTTTTTTAACGACATACATTTGCAATACTGACCTGCTGGTCTGGTAACATTATTTTTTATTTTTTATTTGACAAATACAGACGGATGGAATATGTATGGCATGATTATTGGGAGATTGAGAGCGCATCTGCAGCCTTTGTAGGATTATTATTGAACTATAATATTTTGGATTCAAGATGAGATGATAAATATCCTATTTTATTATACAATAGATTAATGTCATACGGACTTTCACACATACTGAAATTATGACAATGCCAAATTTAGCTTGGGTAGAAAGTTTTACAATGCATTTCACATAGGCCGTTAACACAAGAAGAACTGTCTATAATCGAGTCTGCAAACACCAACATCAAGAAAATTCGATTTTTTCAATTTTTAAATTTTTGTGGAAAGTTCCCGAACAATAGGGTGGTTGGCTGGCATGACCCAACCAAGTGTGCCTGGTTGGTCCTTATAAGGCAAAGTCAAGGCTCGTCTTAATGATACCGTGCATTGCACACGCGTTCCATCTCCATCCAACCAATGTTGCCTTGCATGTTGTTGCCTTGCATTATTATAGCTGCTGACACAACAATGGCATGTGCTCAAAGACCCATTTAAAGACAAAGCCTTTCCATTGTTTTTCGCCGCACCAGGAAAGGAACAGGCCAAAGGCGAGGAGGAGCAGGAAGCAAAGGGCCGACTACGAAGAAGAAATTAATGAAGGAAGCCAGCCACCATCTGCACACCGGCTCGTGCCATGTGTCCGTCCGTCCATCCGTCGTGTCATATTCGACCCTTTGTTCTTTTTTAGGCTATGTGTAGGACCAGGCCAACAAGATGCTATTTTCACGACAGGTAGCAAGTTGGCAAGTGGCTTGTAGATTGGAGAAGTTCAGTTTTTTTTATAGAAAATCGCCAGGGTTTAAGGCCAAGGTAGAGAAGAAAGGTGATGAACCTGGTTTAAAAGAAATGATCTTCGCTGCTGATAAGCTAAATTTGAATGTGAACTTCGAGAAAGAAAGACTGCAAGGTATGTCCATAATAGAACAGTAGGTATGGAGTTCTCATGCAGCATGTTATAATTATTGCAAGAACTACCTACATGATATGGTTAATACCTAGTGATACATGGCAGATGAGCAGGTCATAGACATCGGTCATTATTTTGTAATGCATAATAAGGACTCAATTAAAGAATTGGATAAAAGCAGGCAGGGCGTGTAGTTGATCCGACTAAAAGGAGCAGTAACTTCTCGCAAACTTTTCTTCTTTTACACTTGTGATCAATTATTGTAAAAAGCGCAAGGTGCACAGTCAAAATTGGACAGCTGGCGAACCTGATAACTGAAAGTGTTAAAAATGATGCGGGTTGAGAAAGCATTATTGAGTAGAAGTTAAGGTCGAGGGCAGTCACCCACCAACCACACACAACCAACATCACTACCTCCAGCAAGACAAGTTCAATGTAAAAGCAATAATACATAAGTAGTGAACTTCAACTACTTCATTCGTCTTAAAGATCTCATCTCTCTCTCTCTCTTCGCTTTAACTTAACAATTAGCAGACACAGGGAAGCAGATGGTTTTCACTTGCACAAGACAACAATGAGAAAAAAGGAGACATAAATTGTCACAACCAGTAAAAATGCAGCCAGAGGTGACTTTTAATAAATGGCTTCGAGATCATTAATCTGAAAATACGGGGAGTATGAATACTTGATGCTTTCTCAATATGTAATATGTAAACTCCATTTAATAATAATTATTAAGCGCACATTTCTTTTTATTATCCATTATTATAGACGGGAGTAGAGAAATCCGTCCCAAAACTTACTTTGAAAATTGAATTTCAAGATTTTTCTACAAAAAAGTGAAAAGCGGTGTTTACTGATTTGATTATTTAAATTATTTCGTATTAGGCACATCTTCTTCTGGGAGAACTGCTCTTTCCATCAAGTGAATATAAAATAACGACTGATTTTACAATGGGTGCATAATCATAAGAATTGGAGAGTGGATTTTTGAACAACTTGAATCACGAACAACTTGACGTTTTCTTCTTTCTTTTGAGATAAAATGGAATTCCTTTAGGCTCCAATTCAATCATGTCCACGCCATGAAAAAGGGTTGTGGTGATACACACGCGTCTGCTGATGTTGCTTACTTATTTACTTTTCTCTCTACATCGGTCGGCTACCAAAAAATAATCGACTATAAGATGAAATTGAAATCACGTGTGGACTTGAGAGAATTTTATCGTGTAAGTTGCAACAGAGAGAGATCCAGTCAGGTCAGGTAAGAAAGAAGTCAGATGGATTGGACCATAAAAATATTTGCAGGAAAGGAAGGAATGGAGTAAAACAAAGACATATATTCTTATTCTTCTTCTTGGAACAGGAGGAATGTGGTACAATTTGGAAGTTGAATGGAATTTTAAAATGTGGAAATATGAATAGTTCACAATCTTGTACATGAACATTTACATATTTATGCTTTAAACACATACGGAAATGTAGGAAGATGTAGTGCTCATAAAATAAAGACGTAATGTTGAGAAATTCTATGCTTAATAATTGTGAGGAATGTGAGATTTCGTAAGTTGGGTAATTTTTAAGTTTATGTTTTAGTATCATAGAAAATATGCTTTTTGCCTTCTTGGGTGGGTCGTACCTAGGTTTTATTGTGGGTGCAACTAATTGACATTGACACTGTCTCAGAAAAGTGGCCCTTTTTCCAAACTGACGACATCTCAGAAACTCCTGCTGTTTCTGAAATTGTCTTGAAAACAAAGAGTCCTTATGAAACCCTTTAATTTCCACAGAGTAAACAGAAAATAAAAAAAAAGTTGTGGAGACTAGACTTGGAGAAGGAAGAAGACTAGTTTTCACGGTTGGGAGTCTTCACAATCCCGTCCAGAAGTGTGCTTATCATCACGATAAGGTGGGTCACTTCGGATGTAATCAGTCAACTTTCATAATTTATAAGGGGAAGGAGTAGAGTACAATATTGTATTACATACACACGAGTTCTTTACGGTTATTATTATACAGTAACATTCCTTGCATTGCGTGTCATTATTATTATTATTATTTTGTGGTACGGTGTGGTCAATGTGATGTTGTTCTATGTTCTTTTCTTTCTGGAAGGAAAGTCTCCTCTCGGACGAGACTGAGACGAGTTATTTAAGAAGTTTGAAGTAAAGTCAGGACTTGTTAAAAAATGAGGCGAGAGGGTTCCATATTTCCATTTTTTGATAAGTGGTCCATACAGAGAAACTTATGTAATAGAAGAATCAGATATTCATTCCAGCCTAACTAACCTCTGCTCTTCACAAAAAACACTACACATATGTACATTATTTTATTTATCCTCTCTTATCTTCTTGAAATTACAACTGAAAGATTCCTGTTCCTCAAATGTCACTCATTAATAAAAAGGACGTAAAGGTATGACATGAAATAATCTTACTAACACTAGTTTATTATGACAATATTTTTACACGACTCTAATATTTCAAAGTCAACACTCTACTGCCACTTGAAGTGACAAGTAATGAACTTGGACCTGGAGTCCAAAGATGATGAGGTTTCTCTATACTACGTTTAAATTATTACATATTATACCTGGCTCATACGAAAATGATGTCTCTTAATAGAGTAGGATTTATTAGTAACTACGTTATAAATCCCGAGTGAAAAAATCTCAAAACAAGACGATAATGACAAGCTAATAACGCTTTCTGTGATTCCTTGCAAAAGTTGTTTAAGCGATAATTAAGTACATCCTCTTATTTGCAGGTGACCAGAAGAAAAGAAATGACAGGTAGCAGTGTTGTATTATAAATATTTAGCCAAATTCCTAATCAGCACAAAAGAATGTTAGTTTTTTGTTGCAAAACAAACACAATTCTGACTAATGCGAGTATTGTCAACATTTGCTACCTCATTTTGTACAAGGTTAATATAGCAATTCTTTCAAACAAATAATATTTGCTCTTTGATTTCTTCATAAAATCAAACCACAACTACTTACTTTGACAAAAATTAAAATACCAAGTACAGATAATAAATAATACTTTTACATTTGCAGAAAACACCTGCAAATTTTTATTTACTTAAGATGATATAAGAAAAGACTATTCACAGGAATGTATAATATATGGACATTATTTTATCGACCCTAATCAAAACCAGATTTCTTCTTCTTATTCTTTTGACATGACATGAAATCCAATTCCACCCATGACACGAGATAAAAAATATTCAATTGGATGGAATTGTGGAAGTAATTTAATACAATTTATTACTGTTTGGGTTCATAAGCTGTGAAGGAACGGTCGTGATACGCACTTTACTCACTCGCCTCTTAATAATATAATAAGTACTTATCCACCAAACGTCAAAAGAAATAAAACAGTGGAAAATGGGGATGTGATTTGAATTCAAATTCCAAATTAATTTGCATTGGCTTCAATAACCAACCGGACCAGAGGAGCCAACCTCACCAGATCACGATCACTCCAAATTCATGTCGTGAGCGATGCCACCAAACTGGCAATAATTTAACCGGTTGTAAATTGTTTGGGAAATAAAACTGGACCTCAGCTCATCACCACAGATTTTATTCCGGTATACATGCATACTTGGAGTTTTTAGTTTGTTACATGTTCGCTCATGTAACAAAAAAAGGATTTGTGGATTTGCATAATATTATATGAACACATCCCTACTTTGAGAATCCAGTCGGTGAAAGAATTTAAATGTTATTAATACAAAATTTATTTAAGTATCATGCCAATTCATACGTGTCAGTTAATTAAAGAGAAAAAATATATGGATAGGAAATTTTGACCAAAAGTAGAAAATTAATATTTGCATTTTTAGAAACTCATAAAAATAAAACTTTGTTTGCCCTCAATTAAATTAAAAGCAGTCAAGAATCCAATCTAAGTCATCTCACAAAATATTTGGCATGAGATCGAGCTGAGATGATGAGATTCGTGGTTCCAAAGATTTAGTCACACACAAATATCGATTCATGTTCTATTGAGTTTAGTAATTCAATCCTGAGATCATACATGAGATCAAACACATGTCAGTGAAACTAATGGAAATGAATTGAAATAATAATAATGGCACAACTAATTAGAAATATTGATGAACACGCCACTTCATGCATCCATCAGAATTGTCTTCAGAACATGGTTCAATTCCATCCATCCGTACATACTTAATTGCAATCAGATCACCCAATTCTCGTTTAACAAGAAATACTTTGATTACTATATGCTTTAATTTTATTTAATGTGAAATTTCAAAGTGCTGCATACAATTTTATGTAAATTCGTCAAACATCCATGATGAACGACTGCTTGAGTTTAGTTTTTGATGGCTTCTCTTTGACTTGACGTCCAGCAGATGATTTTAAGAGCAGATGTTGTTGTGGATTGGAATGAAATGCCAATTATTATTTCTTTGAAGTCAGTCCAAAACATTAATACTTACGCCTTACGCATCAATCACGGCAGCAAACAACAACACCTAACCTGCTTCATATATCTATTCTTTTATTGTGCACAGAATCATTTCACAAGATTAAATATGTGTATCACCATGCAAATGGTCAAAAGGAAAGAAAGAGAGAGAGAGAGAGAGAGGTGATGTTGATCTAAACGTTGATCTGTAATTATGGCTGTTTGCGAATATTTTATTATATTTCTTTCTCGAACAAGTTTTCCCTCAACCCTTCATTTCCAAATTACATGACTGATCAGGCTTACATTAATCAATCAGATTGATCGATAATAGAAAACAGCCATTAATTGGGAAGGTTTAAGCAATTCAACAAAACACATGTAATGTATACATTTCTTCCTGCATATTTAACTATGAGAAGAGAAACTTAATATTAACATAATAAATAATTGTATCATCATCATGCTGATCTTTAACAGGATAATAAAGATGACATCCATCACAGTCAACGCCATCCTTCAAATATATAATTGAGTTATATGTAAAAAGCGCGTATTAAACACACCAAGAACCTGTAAATTTCAATTAAGGGAATATGTGTTATGAATTTTTCAGCGAATTTTATGAATATAATAAAATTATATGCTTGGGGGGATTTTCTTAGCAACACAACAAAACAAAATGTTGGGTGTGTGATATTTATTTCTTTAATTATATTACATCACCTGTGGCACTTTGCATCACGACAACATGGAAATTGTATTGTCTTGATTATGGAAGAAAGGTAGTTGAACTGCTCATCAAAGATCAACGTTCGCATTGATTTCATCGCCGACATTCCTCCTCCAGCAATCGGTATAACCACAAAAACCAACAGTTGTTGTTGTTGGGCTTTTGACTATAGTAGGCATTTTTATAAAAAAGCCTTTTTGCGCATTACTCAGCCGTAATCATGCGTTGTTGTTTTGTTGGTTGAAAGTGTAAACTTCTTTCTACCACTTAAATAATAGCGAAGAACCTGGAATCACGTATTTTAATACAGATACACACCATAAGAATTTCTTGTTCTCATCCTTTCTGCTTATTGAACTTTGTATATAATCATTCACCGAAGAAATCCACCTCCACCTTCACCACCTGCCAACAAACAAAGGTCATTTATCCAGCAGAGTATACCACTCCACTCCACCTTATGTAGGAGGAGGAGGAGACCCATATTCATACAAAATCTATATTTCAAGAGGAGGAATGAGCTAATGTATATACTCTTAAATAAAATTGTCATGATAATCAAATAAAACATTTCAGAGCTGGGTAAAATAAAAAGAGTTGAATTTAAGAAAGTCAACGTTCTTATGTGTTGTATTTGTTTAACCATTAATTGTCAATGCTTACTTGATACCATCCATTCTTCCCTGAAACGTGCACTTCAAAAAGTTAATTCAATTACATCTGAAGAATAAAATGTAAATCTAGGAAACTATTCATTGCATTGTTTGGATTAATTGTTGTATTACATATGTTTGGCAGGATTTCTTTAAGCTGGAATAATTTAATGGTTTGTTGTTGAGGTATACGAACCAGGAGTGAGCGTATATTTATGTATATATATTTCATTATTGCATTGCATTCGTACACATGCAAATCATCATCATCATACTCATCCGGCAATCTAAAATAGTTAGGTAACTAACTATATACTGCATCTAATCCTTTGCCGTACATTGTCTTGGGTACATTAAACCCGTTTTTTGCTTGGACGACGACAACGACTACCTGTTGCCAAGCCATGCCGTGATTTTTTTATACATTTATTTCATTCACTGGAGAACATTAACTTGCTCTCTGATTTTCAGGGATTTTCAAGGTTATCATGATGGAATGGGAAGAAAAGCAGTTTCGTTGTTAAACAAACTGGCTCGAGAGAGATGTACAAATCTCTGGACATCAAACTTGTGTGGTGTTTTAAGGGAAGAAGAGTGTAGCAGTAAAGTTGGGCGAGTGTCAATAATAATAAATACTTGATGTAATGACAACTCTGAAGAAATGATGGTTTTAAGAATTATATAGATTACGTGAGTATCAACACCTGCCCAGTTTTTCTAACATTTAATCAATACCTGCCAACCAATCACCTCCCAGTTATCGCATCAGGCAGGCAAGCCAAATAATGTAAATCCGTATACGCATGCAATGTATTGTTTGCCAACTCAAGATTCATTCCTGGGCAATTTGTGTGGGTCAAGTATTAAATAAATTTTGGAAACATGCAAATGCAAATTTACGGACCCGAGATTTGAAATTTAAGGATGCATGACAAGAAATATAATAATGCTAACGATTACAGCAATTACGTTTTATTATTTTGTTGTATCACTGCTTGATTGAATTAGGGATTCCATGTTACAGATAAATACCAATTTTTGAGATTGCTTTAATTCTTGATTAATTTTGTGTAATTCTCTTATCATTTTCTAATTGTTTCAGGTGTTCAAGTAAAATACATGGCTTGAATTACGAGAAAATGAAATGCACTCTTTCATGATTTGACTACCCTTTCGGCATTCACTGAGATGACAGCATGTTATTAAAATTGTTAAAAAATCGAGCAATTTTTTAATGGAATGTTAAAAACTAAATTTATTGGACTTGTGACAAAATTTAAAGATTTGTTTTTATTCAAAATAAAGACGCATTGAATCCTGTCGAAAAATTTGCCCTTATTTAATTGGGATTACAAACAAGAACAGATAAGCTTGATTCAAAGTTGTAAATAAATAGTGTGCGCATTATTTTTTTGCGATAGAGATTGACACGATGTCTCACCCGGCCTCAATTTAATCAAACATACGGGTTTAGCATCATCATGTATAACAACGTGTAGTACGTATGTTGTATGTATATATTGGCTTTTATCTCTGTTAAAACTATACGAGAGTAATAATAATAATGCTGATTTGACTCATCTATGTCAAAGTAATATATTTATTTGGGTTGAAAATGACCATGGTTTTTCTGTGTATCGCTAATCTTTCATTCAATCAAGAAGGGGAAATGTTGACTTGGGTGGGTTTGATTTCAAAAAAATTGATTCGATGAAAGGGTTCATTATTTATTTACTAATATATATGTAGAGAGATAACCTCATTTAATTGTGATAAGTAATTTTTGCAAAGCGTTGCGTTTAATTGAGTATAAATTTGGGGCATAATCGTTCAAAAATTCATATATTATCTGCAGAGAGAGAACAGAGATTAGGTCAGGTCAAATCGTGAAACATAAACCTCTGGCACTCGTGTTGTAGAACGGAACTAAAAAACGAGGATGGATTTATGTTTTATTGACAATTATGTATGTATTAGCGTTGGTTGAGAGTTGTTGACAGTTTTGTTCGCAAATAAGGAAGGATTTAATCTTCATGTCATGAATTGTTGTGTTATTTCTTTTTCCTAGACTGCAAGGATCCACTAATAAAACTTCAAAATATGTAAATATATGTTTTTAGATACAAAAAAGTAGAGCCGTGCAGATAAAAAAATGCAAACTGTTTATTGACGTCTGATTAGTCACAATTTTCAGTGTGTGACTAACACCTCTAGAAAAATAAAGATTAATAGTAAATTGAATAATTCCATTAAGTTTTTGATGGCATTAAACAAGATGCCAAGTGATAAAATTAAAGATAGATAATTGAAATCTGAAGAATAAACAAACTAAAAAGGTCTATATTCTACTCAACCTATAATCTATTTTCTGCATGCTCCCAATTTGAATTTTTAAACAGATTGGACATTCTACTTTTACTGTGATTGAGCGAGTCTTATCAATTCATGATATGGCTGAATTTACATAAAACACAGATACCATTTGGTGGGAAAGTAAACAATTCATTGTTTTCACCAGAGCGTGTAATGTAGTCATGATGAAATGAGGTTTCTTTTGGCTTTAACGAGGAAAAGGTGCGTCATAAACAAATGTACCGATATAATAGAGGCAAAACTATTATTGTGCAGTTGCAATTGTGCATCATTTTCATTGCCCATAAACTGAAATTACGCAAATTTCTGGGGCTTTATGTTTGGAAAATCTAGCTCAAGGACTAATAGCGAACACTATTAGCTTGCATTCTATAATACGTTGCATTTTCCAAATGACGGGATGGAAACACATCATAAAATAAACCCCAAGAACGCTGATGGACCGGTGGAACGGTCCCCAGAATTTTACGAGATGAAACTAACAGCCCTTTTTGCAGCATTATTATATTATGTTCTTTTACTCACTCACTCCTCCAAATGTAAACTGATATTTCGAAACCTGTTGAAATTTGAGGATTTTATACAAAAAAGCAAACATTTCATGTCTTTTCTTTTCTTTGTGTATGAAAAGGTTGTGTTGTAGTAAAGCAGAGTGAAATGACTCAGGTTACTTCATACTTACTTACCATACTCTCAGTCCTGCAATAATAATAATAACCAAGAGAGAGAGAGAGAGAAGGAAAGCAACCAACGGACCGAACCTCTTGTCGTAAATTGTGTAGGTAATAAAGAAATGGGAATGTCGTGTGGTCATGCTTGAGTTTGGCCCAGACAGCATGGAGCTTCAAATTCCAGTATGGTATACCTACTTGCATTGGTTGGTTAGTTGCATTGCATTATTGTATGCATTCTACACTTGATCGTGTATTTCTTTAAATATTATGTGTACTATGCTTTATATAAGAAGAACAAAAATTGTACCTGTTAAAAGAAACTACATAGCTTGATGTATAGCACCGTGAAAAGTGTGTATGTATGTTATATCCTTGTCCAGTACCACATGTGCCAAGATGATGATGATGATACATATGGGGTGAAAGTTTAACAAGCATCGTTTACAAACGGCTGCACCATACAAATTTTAGAATTTTAGTAGAAATGTGGTTTAAAACTAGCAATGCATGATAAGTAAGCTCCGTGTTGTATATATTAAGTTCCAGATATTTTTGACCTCGAGAAAGTAATCTGACTGAAGTGCCTTGGTTGGTGTTTGGTAGCCTGCTTGGCTCTAGGTTGAAATATATTGTTTTGAATAGGATTGAACCAAAAGTGCTTATATATTACATTTCGAATAATGAACAACGACGCAGGGATGATGATATTATAACAGCGCTGGAATAATATTCAGCTTAATTTACCCACATAACTAACTATTCAACCAACTGTTCAAAGGGCTTGCAATGCCTTGGATTGCCTTGCCAGACAGACTGGAGCTAGGAGGACTCTCCAGTTTTGGTGGGGATGATTCCAAACATTTCGAAAAATATTTATCATGCTTAACACAGGGCTAACTTGGTATGGAAGGCCTTAAAGTGTTTGAATGTCCCCTAAAGAAATTGAAACCTTAGTTGAACAAAGTAGTGAATTCATCCCAGCCAAGTGCCAGGTCCTTTCATCCGATGAATTATTGGGCACAGTCTCATCTCAATAAATATAAGCAGACAAGCTCAACCTCTAAGACTTTGAGATGGAGATTTTACCATCCTGGCATTATTATATAAGAAATGGAAAGGATGAGTGTGGAGAGAAAAGATTATTTTATTGATAAGTTTTATGAATGCCCGGGTGGGTGAGTGGTATTTATGCTGCGTATAGGGTAATAATATTACGAAGGTCCAACCAACTACAATTTTCAAAGCATAGCATACATAGGTCGTCCGTTGGTTATTAGTTTGGAATAAGTTATATAGGTCTTGAAGAAGGTGTATTTATGATAGGAGTTTGTTGAAAGTGATCGTCTCATATTTTACAAGCTACAACTTATATACTGTAATAGTTTCTCGTAATTTGATCAGAACCTATAAATTGTTTCTTTAGTTTTCCTTAAAAAGTGTGAAATTACACCTGATTGCGTCCGTTGCACTGCCTGCATCTGCATCAAATTTATTTTATGACTGTTTTGTACAGATACTTCTCTAGATGCTATGCTATGCTATATTCTACTATTAAGTAAAGTACGTGGTGAGTTTCAATTCTTTTTTTTCTGTTTAGAGACCGGAGACTGAGACCGAGACTGCTCGACGCCGTTGGTTTCTTGCTTCCCAGAAATATTTGAGTTGGCTTGTTGGACCAATCTTCACAATGGATGATTTGAAGCCCCGCAGAGCCCCTTCATCTTATAACCAAAAGATTTGGGAGACCTGTTTGTTGCTCCTTTTATCCAAATCAAGTGTTTTATTTTATTTCATCCTTCACGAAAATATTTTAGTTTGGCTTGCATTTTTCACAGGTAAATAAATAGATTCTTCCATGCCCAAGATCTCACTATCTAAATTTTATGGGTCATTTACTATTTATTATGGCTTAAATTTAAATGCAGAGATTGAGACCTTTGTATATGTCTTGAAATAATTCATCTTGAAAATAATTCATAACACGTTCACTTTCTGCTCTGTATCATAACTGCGTTGTCTGTCTTCCTAAGAAATTTGACTTAAAATATTCATTTTAGCAGAAGTCTAGCTTCTGCAAAGAAGATTAGATTAGTCAAAGTAGATTACATACGCATAGATTTTTGAACACCTTGCATTTATCTGTACAAGTGTTTTGTATAACTACTTTGCTTCCTAAATACCTTCATCCAACCAAAACCTTACTTAAAATGATGACAGCTTACAATTAGTAGTATATAATGCATTGTTTTCATTCTTACATGCATTCACTTCTACTTACTTTTTTAAGTCTCAAAGCAAACATTCCTGCATTCAGTTGTACAAATGATAATGAATGAGATCAAATTTAGAAGAACAAAGCAAAAGCAAAGTTCCAACAAGACTTTTGTAAGGGACTGGTGGACAAAGGGTAAATGAAGTAATGAGCCAGTAGTTAGTTGAGCTAACGAGGAGATGTACAGTATACTAAAATATAAGCTCAGTCACCAAATTTTTGTTCACCTTGAAGTTGAAACTAACACCAATTGTTGAATTTTGTGTGTGTGTGTGTGTGTGTGTAACTAATTTTTACCCAATAATAGCTGAGAGAATTTCAGAATTTCATCCAGACAGGGTTTGGTTTGTTTGACAAGCATATTATTAAATGAGGTGTAGTGTACTGTTTGTTCTGCTCTGTGTCATGTCACCCAGTTTTCGTTTCTTTTCCTTCCTTGCTGATGAATAATCCTAAAAATGTATTTAAACTAAACCAACAACAACACAACTCATCCAGCTACGTGGGTGGTTCAACTTTGCTCAAACTTTTCTCCTTTCCAAAATTATTGTGGTCGTAGTGGTGGTGGTATTGTCACTGTTGCTGTGTAGACCAGTAAATAACAACAATAATAATGCAAATGAATCTTATTGTTGTCACTTGTCCTACTGGAATCTTGGTAGATTTCATTGAATTCAAATGCATACGAATATCACCAAGTGAAAAGAGTTTGCTTGCTTAATTTTGATGCACATTTTTTCTCATGAGAATATTTGATTTTTGAATTTTGACAACCGTTCGTGTTTTCTTGTTACAAGAAATGAATGATGGAATTAAGTATTAAAAAGAAAGTGCTTTTGATGGACTTTGCAGACTGTAATAAGAAAGATGCGATTCATTATACAAGAGTAACAACAGTGTCATTTAAAGTATTATCCATTTCTATAATATAATAATAACTACCTTTCTACATAACAGACCAAATCACGCATATTTACATATATTTAAAAAAGTTATTGATTACCTTCTCCTAGAGTCATTTACTGAATACATGTGTCAAACCACCGTTATGTTAATCTTCTTTATAGCTATGACATGAGATGAGTATGTATTATTATACAATACATACGAAATGACATTGACTAATCAACCGATTCTTCTTCTTCCGTCCCTTTATTCCTTCCTTCCTTCCTGCTGCTTTCCTCACACTTGCTCTTGTCGAGAGGTTTTAGCTTTTGAACAATAGCTACGGAATTTTTGGTGTGGCAACATTTCTCCATATGTTAATTTATTGGTGAGTCTCATGTGCATAAGAATAGATGATGCATGGAAATATTTGCATGTAAAAGTCATCAGATAATGAATGATGAGGAGATAGATATATCTGATGACGTCATAAATAAATGTTGCAACAAATTCAGTATTGTTATTATCATTAGTACAAAAAAATAAAATTTTATTCTCTCACGTTCAAACTTGCAAACAATTTGTTATTACGTAACATATTCATATAGTGAAAACTGTACATTTTCCAATACCAACAATTTCTCTCAACTACAATCACAATCTCGAGTTGTTGTTTTACTTATTTAATGAATTATTAACGCTGATGACGAATGACAACCATTCCTAATTTTTATAAAACTGCAAACATTAACAATTATTTTTATACTTATTCAGAGAAATCATGATACTACAATCTAAACACATTGTAAAATATTTAAAGCTTTTGATAACCAAACTAAGTCATTGACAGAATATTACTATTATTATATCTATAACTATTATTATTATTTATTACTACTACTTCCATCCTAATTATAAGAGGTGGCGTAGGGCGTCAAAATTTGGATTTGGTTGCATAAACATCATTATGCACTATAATAATGTAAGAATATTAAGTAAAGTTAAATTAGTATAGTGTGTGCAGGAATATCAGTAATAGTAGCAAAATGTAAATATAGTGTAGTATCAGTAAAGTATGTAACGTGTATATCAATCAATACTTGAGAAAGATGAATTGAATGAAATCTGGCATTGTTGTACTTGAAGTTGTGTTAAATATTAAGTTTGTTTTTTCATCATCTTTAAAAAAAAGTTGCATATCCTTGTACAGAAAATTGTAATGCCGTTTTGCAAAAGAGATCTTTCTAAACCGAAACATTTTTTTTTCATATCTTTTTCTCATCATCAAGTATTTTGAGTATAAGTAAAGATATGATTCACCCGGAAACGTCCCTTTACATCAACAACAAAAAACAAATCATTCGTGTATGTGTACTAAATTGGAAGGTGGGTAAATTGAGATGGGAAATTAAAGTATATAGCAAATATCATCATTTCCTTATATTGGAGAATATTATTATGCAAGCAAAAAAGCTAATTTGTAATTCTATTTCTAGCAGAGACACAGCCATACGTTATTAGTTATGTGTAATTAATAATAATAATAATAAATGAATGAGAAAAGAAGGAGATCTTTTTTTCTTGTCGTCTACGGTTGTTGTTGCTGTTACACACACTGCTTACAATTTATATCGGGCCCAATTACTCGGAGGTAAAAATGAGATAAAGTTTGTAGTTTTGAGATGTTGGAACTAAATATACTATTATATAAGGTCCTTTTTTGTCCATCGAACATTCCACGTATGTAAAGTAAGCTACAGTTTGAAGCGTTGAATTTAAGCGTAAACGAAGGTGACTTAAGTGACTACAATAAGTAATTAATTCAAAATGTTATGTTATGTACTCGTACATTACAAACCAAAACCAGGCCTAATTTATAATTAATTATGTAACCTAATCTATACTTTTTGAAATCGATCATAATAATTAATAAAATAAGGTTGTTGTAGAAATTTTCTATATATATCAATTTCTCTTCGAATTGTTGAATATTATATATATACTAATCCATTCCAACATAATATGTGTAAAATAAAGCTGATATTATTTATATTCATTAAATAATTAATAATTCATTGTTTCGCTTTCCTCCAATTAGTAAATTCAACCAACTCCCCCCAAAAAAAACACAAGTATATGCGCGATTTGTAAGTGATAATACTAAATAAAATTTTAAACTTAAATGATTTTCAACACGATTGCAAATAAAATAATGATTGGGAGTTTAGTTTAGTTCATTTGGATTTTCATTGCGATACATAAGTTTGCGATTGAATGGGTTACTATATATTGTTAATTGATAATCTGAAGAATTGCGAAATATCGGGCCGGGATTGTTGGCTGAAGCGATATCATGATAAATTATATTTCATAAATTATATTTAAAATTTATAAATACTTTCAAACACCCTTCAGATAAAATAAATACTCGTTTCTTTCTCTCATTCATGAATTAAAATATCCCTTGTTGCCACCCTTAATTTTAAAAGCCCGTTCATCATCATAATAATAATTAATTAATGATGATATGAGAAGTATTTTTATGTAATATTGCTACTAAATAAGTGAAATAATAGAACCAATAAATAAATATTCTGCACAGTTGCTGTTAACAGTGTGTGAACATTATAATGTCGTCTTCTTCTCGGGTGGTGGTGACCCACCAGACCCTGTTGTCGTGGTCGTGGTTGTCGCCGTTGCTGCAGCTCGACGTTTCCTTGAGGGCATGAAATCTGTAAATTACAAAAGAAATATGTGATTAAAATATTTTCATAAACAATCCTGAGCAAAATAACTTGAGTTGAGTTACTGAATGGATGCAATTAGTATGGGCTTGATATTTGGTGTGCATATTGTGGTATTAAGTACTTTGCATCATTGAGTTAAAACAAAACCTTTTATTCCATCAAGAGCATCTCATACTTATGTGTTATATAAGAATTATAAGAAAATATGCAGAGCTTTCATTTCCTTGTTCTGAAGTGGAGGAATTTATTTAGAACAAAGAAAGTTGTGTTTTACCAGAGATCTCCTCCAGTCAAGAGGATGAAATGAAATAATTCATGTGAGGTGAGGTGTGTGTGTGTGTGTGTGCCTCAAGGGTTTAACCTTTAGCTCATACTTATCTAAATTCTTTGAGAAAGTTGGAACTGGGAGTTTAACACGGAAGAAGATCAACTCACACGGACACACCTCTGAATGTTATTTAAAAATAGTTCAACAAAATGCAAGGGGATGAGATTTTCTCAACTTCCTTGTTTATGTATGTATGTAGGCATACATATATTATGATTGTTGTTGTTTGTATACCCAAAAATTTTCCCTGAAGGAAGAAATAATTTTAGATTCACTCTCACTTAAACCTTAACCATTAATTTTCCCAAGTATTTTGGCTCGAGGAAGGCTTACACGAATACAAAAAAATAACATGATGAAGGGGAATATTTTTTATAAGATTAATTTGATAACGTGTGTAATGCTATGATAGGATTTGCAGATTTGAATGTTTCTCACTCATTGTTGGTGAGTATGAAGGTAAAACGGTGGGGTGGAATATATCCTCCATGTCAAATTGACAAAATACAGAGTATAATTGTTATAAAATCTTTCTGGTTAGACGAATCTACATTTTCTTTAAATTAAGGACGAACTATTATTTATACTGAAAGGATCGAATTTAATTACACATCCAAAATCTAATGATTCCAATCCTAATACTATAATACAATATGAAAAAGGATGAGGTTTTAGTCTGGTGACAAGCCAAGCCCAATTCAACCCAATAACAAGTGAGCCAAAGACCGGATTAAATTTCAAGGAAGGAAACATTTCGTATTGTATAAAAGGTCAATCATTCAATTCGCCTACCTTCCTGAAATCCGATATGGATTTGAGCAAGGGTTTGGCTGGCAAGAAACCTTAACCAACATTGAGCAGTAATTGGAGATTAAATCGGTGACTGATTTTATCCCGGTGGTGAATGGTGGGTGGGTGGTGCACATTTAACAATGTCATGTTGTTGTTGCATTAGATTGTTAGTTCAATGAATAAGCAACAAGTGATACAGTTTTTGAATATTCATCAACTTTCTTTAGCCCAGATTAAATGACGATGAAAATCGGTCTAGACAATGGGCTGGAGGCTCCAATCAAAGAGATGATGGCATGCGCACCCACCAAATCACACCCAGTCCCAATTAAATTGGAATCCTTATGTTAGATTTGGGCCATATTATATAATTTTAGATCAAGTACGGTTCCCCATTATGGAAATGTGTCTATCAAAACGTTCTAAAAAAGCCTGTAGCTCTTGCACACCTTCACGCAAGGGATTGACTTTTCATCATCATCTCTGGTCAAACTCAGAACGTGGTCTTACTTCCAAGAATCGTTTCTGGAGGTGAGATGATGGTGCATCTGCCTTTTACCATTGAGAAATTATTTAAGGCAAAAAAGTAAGCGAGGTCCCGTTCCGTAGTTATGGTCATGTTATGATGCAATAACAAACTGCACACGGAAAAGAATTGACTTCTTGACTTGACCAGACGAGTCCAACAATACAATGGTGTAAGTAAAAGACTTGTAAAAGAAACACATGAGGTCCACAATCTCACCTCTTGTTATAAATGAGATGAATGGAGAATTGAATGGATGGAATTTCACCACCAGCAGAAAATAGAAAATGTAACTAACACCTTTGCTCCATTCCAATCAATGGAATGCATGACCAAAATGTATCAACAAGAGATGAATACAAAATTATTGAAGGGAGCTTAGCTTAGAGAGAGAGACCCTTTGCCTTCTCATACATCATGCCTTTGTGAATACATCAAAATTAAAAACGAGGCGAGCGTGTGAGATGAGAATTGAGATAAAGAATCAAATTCCAATCTAATCTTAGTTTTTACTTTTAAAGGCCTAAAGTTCATCGAGATCACCAACCAAAGAAAGTCTATACATATTCTAAGTATATACAGTCAGTCAGGTCGGGTGGGTTGATTGGTATTTCGGTATGCATACTTATGTACAAGGGGAAGAAACATTTTAAATTTAAAATCGAAATCAACTCCCCCGGCAATCTGGAATGATGTACAAGTTATTATGGAATGCAGATCAAATCAAATCAAAGCCCTACTATACTGCTACATCATACCCGGACGGATGGAGTCAAGTTCAAAGTTTGTAAGGAAATCATGCAAGACTGAATAATTTGATCCCTGCGGTTACAAACTTTCGGTTTTTACCTAGAGACATTTCGCCTTAACAGAATTTCCCTCTCGGATTATTACAATTTTTTTTAAGATGAGAAATATTGGGTTAGCAAGCAAGCAGCATCTTTTCTCAAGTCGCTTGGATTGAGGGCACACCTGCAAATGGATGCATGATGCCATTGGAATAGTATAGGAAAAACACCCGGCCGTGTAAAACCAACCCTAACAAAACTATAGAAGGCTCTTTTATAAGAATGAGGAAGAAGAAGGAGTCATTCTTTACTTTATTGTCAAGAAATAAACCATTTGTGGATGAATTATTATTGTTATTCCACCCAAGTCTTTATGAAGGTGGATGTAAAATACCGCCAATTTTAGACCCTATAATAATATTTATATCCTACCTTCCTTATG
This sequence comes from Folsomia fimetaria, assembly GCA_034695645.1. NCBI lineage: Eukaryota > Metazoa > Arthropoda > Collembola > Entomobryomorpha > Isotomidae > Folsomia > Folsomia fimetaria. The sequence continues at coordinate 85,648 of JAQFZJ010000020.1, forward strand.
AATTAAAAGACGCTCCTTTTATGAAGCAAACGTCGCAGTAAGTGACTCCACCAGCAATACTACACATACAAGGCACAAGGACAGATGGTTTAATCAAATTTGAAATTGTCTTCATTTCAAATACACCCCTACCCAAATATTGCGTATATGCATATGTATAATGCTTCAATACTTCATTATTGAAATAAGGCCACTTCCATGTTTTTCCATGACATGCCTCATCATCTCTGTAAAGTGGAGCACGGACGAACAGACGCGTACGGCAACAGAGAGAGAGAGAGAGAGAGACGGGATGATGATGACCCCTTTAAACCAAGACGAATATGATATGCAGCCCTTTTAATTCTAAACAAGACAGAAGAAGAGAAGAGTCTGTTGTCTGTCTTTCTTCGTCTTCTTCTTGTTGATGATGATGGCAGCATGGCATCTACTCAAAATTAAAGATAGACTCACTCAGGGCTCTGCATTTATGTAAGGGAGTAAAAGTAGCGTCGTCTCTCTTTTCCATCATAGCATAGTCCTTAATATAATATTATTATTGATATACCCGAGAATAATCAACAATCTCTAGTAAGTAACAACCCCTTGAAATGCTCCCTATATCGCATCGTCGTCGTCATAGTCGTCGTCTTCGTCTTCGTCCTCACCATCCAAGGTTTTTGCCCCAACTCAACGATCGTTGATGTCTGTTATTCTGTTGTAAGTAAGTCGCATAAGAAAAGAAGGGAAGAATAAGAAATGAACCGTTTCAGTTGCATTGCATGTTATAAGGGTATAAAAGAGGTTTAAATAAGCTGCTGGAGGCATTAAAGTCCCAGATTAAGAAGAAGGATGGAAAAACCATAAACAGAGACGAATAAGAAGAAGGGAACCAGACTCCTCAGACAAATAATATACATATATACAAGAACAACTACTTTCTTACCATAATATACATTACATATTATATTGTGTGTATTATTGGAAGGAGCTCTTATAGAGATGGTAAGTAATGGAGGGAAATGTAGGAGCAGACAGAGAAAGAAAGAAGAAAAGAAAAACGACCCTTCCTCCTACGTTTTACTACCAACATAACAACAAAAAGAAGAAGGGTCCTTCCAATTTCTGTCTGCTTGCCTGCCTGCCTGCCTTATTGTGTGTATATTATAAACGCACTACAAAATACAATCTGGCCAGTGGACTGGACTGGATGATGATGACGAAGAAAAAGGACATATAGTCAATCTTTCCGTTTAAATACTGTTTAAACATATATATAACACAATTAAGTCTCAGGCTGCCTCTGCCTCATCATGCCTCTCTCTTATTTAATACAGGGTTGTTGGGTAGGTTGGGACTCTTTGGGGAAATATAATGATTAGCAGGAGCGAGATTTTGCTCCTGATTCGTACTGGTCATTTTATGAAAAATGATCAATTTGTTCCCAACTTGGCAAAGTATAGGGAAGAAGGGATAAGAAGACCACTTTGGACACGTTATTGTATATATATATGAATCTTTCTTGCTTATCCCAGTCAAACAATAAATAGTCATTATTGATCTTGAAAATGAATATAATCAGTACGAGCAGAGAAAATAGATGATAACCTCGCAAATGGTTATCAACAAAGTCTCAACAATTATTCCATGCATCCATCATTATTATTATCTCTTGCCCCACATTATGTTGTGTATTACGTCCACAGCCAGCAGTAGGAGTAGTAACATCTATCAACCCCAAACCTTTAAGTCTCAAATAATAATTGTAAGACGTTACGTACGTTTCTCCACCCTTACTTACTCGATCTCCTACTACTATTACAACTACTACTACGACAACTACCAACCAACCATCATAGAATCGAATGGTTGGTAAAGAAAAACGTAATAATAATAATACAAGATTTGAGGACGTGGTAAATAGGAGTAAATAAATAGTAATCCTTCTTCCTTATGATGGTTGTTATTTAGGAAGGAAGCGTGGTTACTGCTGATAGTAATAAGAAGAAGAAGGAAAAGAAAAAGAATAGTACTAGTTTGGTGTACTTGGTGTTGTATGTAAAATGTAAACGGATCATTTTGACGGTTGGAACATTTTCTTATTTGCGTTGTTATATTCCTTCTTCTTCCTTCCTCCTCTTTTTCTTAATACTACTACGTGAGACAAGACAATTTACAACTGCGCATGGCATTGCATTGGATGGAGAACCAAGAAATAAGAGTTGTAAGGAACAATATAATCAAACACAACATATATATAAACGAATATATACTATCGAATGGCTGTTATTTGGTCTCAAAAAAGCCACCATATGTTGTTATTCTCATCTCGTGTAAGTATAATAAAGTATTCTTTCTTTCTTTCTTCTTCTATTGAGTAAAAGGTATGGGTACGAGTGTGAGGTTGAATAATAATAATAAGAAAAACTAGAAGGCCTCTTGTTCTCTCGTAATAAATACGGTCCGTCGTCCGTAGTAGTAAATGTGTGTAAGAGAGTGTGTAAAAGTTCTTTTACATGTCGACCAAAAGTAATAAGTATAAGGCGAGGCAAAGGCAAGGCAGCTGATGATAATAACCAACAACTTGTTTGCCTGGCTGGCTTGGGACGATAAACTTTCTTAAGAAAATGACAACTTATAAAAGAGAGTGGTACATACATACATACAACAACCACCACCACCACCATCACTAACTGCAATCCCGCCAGAAAATGAAGAAAGGAAGAAGATGAAGAAAAAGGCCCATTTCTCTTACACTCACTCGGAGGACGTTTTCTTTAACGTCTTTGAACAAATACTAAAAACAGGCTTCTTTCATTAGCAGGGAGGGACCCACAAACCAGCCGCAATATAACGTACATATTGAGTCATACGAACGTTATATAGATACGTTGCAATAAACGGATTTAAATTTGTTGAGACTCCTTCGTACTGCTCTTAGGATTGAATTAATTATTATCATCATTTTTCTAAGATATTATTTAAGACAGACTTAAAAAAGGATGAAGATGACGATGCTTAGTCACAGCTTCCTCCAATCCAATCCAGGCTTGATTAAGATTTTAAAAATGCGTCTAAACAAACCAATGTCTTAAGAAAAGTTCTTTAGTCATGTTCCAATTCAATAAAAATGAATGTTTATAATTATCCGGATGGGATGATGTGATGTCTGTCCTCTTTATCTTATTATCGTTTGCGTTCACTCACATCCTCACATCTTATTACTAGCAAAATACTGAGCAGGGTTTGCTTGGTGTGTGTATCTCAATCTTTATGTAATCTGGCTGGATGATGACGAAACATACTCAACAGATGCCTTTGTAAGTGTGATGATGGAGAAAAGTTGAAATAAAAATCAAGGTGTTACTTCCTTGACGCGTCTTTTAATTTGAGCCTGACATAGTAAACCTAACCTCGTAATGTCATCATATCACGTCATGTGTCATAGCTAGCCCAGCGTAACGTCTCAGTGATGATGTCAACGAAGAGGGGTGCGTAGTAGTTAGAAAGAAGAAATAAAATCTAACATACATAGTCCATTTCTACATTAAAAGACATGTACGATATTGTGCAACACAGAAAGAAAGGCAAATCTCATCTCGATTAAAGTCACCATATCCCTTTTGGATGACGTAATGGTTCCTTTCTTTTCTTATATTATTATTATATTGTGATTGGTTAAATTGTTGAACTGGTTGGAGTCAGCCCGAATTTCTGGTTATATTATGTTGTGTAAGTTATACATAAGTTGCAAGATATTGGTGGTGGTGGTATGCTGTTATCATATTTTTTGTAGCCATTGTATTCATGTCATAACCTTTGTTGTTGTTGCTAGCTTGCTGCTATTTTTATGCGTTGTAATGATATTCAACACAACTAATACACTTAAATATGTCAAAACCAAGTCCGATGCAGTTATATATATGATTCCCGTAGAGAGTCAAGAAAAAAGAGTAAAAGCCTTTCCTCAATCAGCACAGACTAGACGACTGATAGGAATTGAAAATAAACGCTATCGGAAATGTAGATGGTACTTCAAGGCGTAAAAGCTTTTCCTTTCGTAAGGAATTTTCCAAGAGGGATTATTTAGTTGATGGAATTCGTCTTTCTAAATGCGCAGTGACGAAGTTAGTAGTTTTAGTATTATCAAAAAATGGAGTCTCGCTCAGATAACGACACCACACCATGCGCTACAACGTTTACTAAATACTCTGTCAAAAGCTCAACCCCATTATGGCCACAAAACAATTCTTGAAATCAATTCCCAACCATTATCACCAACCACTATACTCTGCTGCTGACAGACTGACTCACACAACAACAACAATTACATTTAAACCTCATTAACTTCATGGATGAGTTGTTGACCTAATTGAAACTGCTCAGTTCAATGTAATATGTGGTTAGTTGATCTGAGCAATTTTTTGAAATTGCGTGGAAGGAAGGAAGGAAAGAAATTAATGAAATGAATCACTTTCCATTTCAGAGAAAAGTGGTTTGGACAAGTGAATTAATGATGATGATGATTATGATGAAGAAGAAGAAGAGGAGGAGGTATAAGAAAAAAGCCTTTGTTTTAGGAGGAGGTGGTTGATTCTTATTGCTGGTTCGTTCGTGTATAATAAAATATATACAAGACCCAAGATTTTAAAAACGTAGCAAATTCAACTCTTCTTCTCTCATGCCACACTACTAGCCAAGCGATGATAGGATGATTTGTAGATTCACCAAATAAAATTTTCCCAGGCATCGGATGGGGTTGAGGTGAGGTAACCTCTATCTTTCTCTTTCCCAGAGATTTTGTTATAACTTCACAAATTTAATGTTTAATGTAGGCAATATACAAAGTGGCTCAACTTGACCCTTTGGTTAAAAGTATACCATAATATTATAATGGTTGTAATGGTGTGTGTGGTGTCCATGTCCATGTCGACCACAAAAAGAAAAGTAAACCGACAAATGTACAATTCTCTGATGATGAGAGGGTGGTGGTTACTCCTGCTGCACTTATTGTGATCATCCATGGATAAAATTAAATGCATTCACCATTCAGACTTCACTCAACTCAAGCCTTTACTATTGACGATAATATGACAAAAAGGTAGAGAAAATATATATTTACCTGTGATTTTGGACTGTGTTGATGAGATGACAGTCGTCGTAGCCATGCTTGTTGTCGAGTTTGTCGAATCTGATGGAGAGGAAGGTCGGCTACAATCCTCTTCAAGAGAGGAAGGCGGAGATGGAAGTCCGACAAGGTGGTGTTGCACCTCTTCAACTATTTCCGGAGAAGATTGACTCGAGGATGACGAAAAGTGGCTGCTACTATTTGAGATGGTGACTGGTCCAAGGACAAGGTGACGTTCTGGGGTCGGTGACGAGGAGGAAAAGCGACGTTCCGGACTCTGTTTGCTAGGAGGTGGGGGGCACGATGATGAAGAAGATGTAACTGAACGAATGATGAGCAATGAGTCGGAGTCAACACTGGATTTTGAGATCGATGCGGAGGTTACAGTAGAGCTGGGGACAGGGGTTGTTGTTGATTGTTGTTTGCACGACTCGGTGGGGATTTGCGAATTAGAACTAGAACCACTCCTTCTGCAAGGCACTGCCTCCCAAATAAATCTAGATAGGCATAATACATACATCAAAATTTACATTTATTTTCTTAATACCCTTCATGACATCATGCATCATTCATGAATAACTTTTAAAGTTTTAAAACGTTTCTCGGAAGTGTATTTAACCGGGCAGTAGCAGTGTTGTAGTCTCTTAAAACTAACTGTGATGGAATGTAAATTGACAGACTGGGCAGATCATGTCATGTTCAGGTAAAACCACTTCTTTGGTTCCTAGTTCAATTCTGCGAATTTTATCTGCACCCTTTTTATCTATTAACCCAAGTCTACTTGTAAATAACTACCCTACACTGAAATTCATGTGGCATGAAAAATGGTGGTTAGTTTAGGTACATTTTTGGTACTTAGTATTTTTGCGTAGTATGCAGTTTACAGGATTCAACAGGATTTGATTTTGCAATGAATGAGGTTATGTACAAGAATTAAGGACAAGATGAGATTTAGTTTGTAAGTACTCTTACCTCTTGGGACTGCCCAAAGGTCTTTCATTGGCAAAGTCAAAGTCCCACTTGTTTGTATCCTGTTCCAAGATTTCGAGCACTTTTTCCCTAGCAAATTGCCCACTTCTTGGGTCCGGGGGTCCAAACAAGCACCGAACCACTCTACACTGGCGTTGCGGAGAAAGAAGAGAACCTTGGCTGCTACTACCACTACTGCTCAAGTACTCGGAAGATGAACGGCGGAGACCCGCTCCGAAAATTAAGGGTCTTGGTGGGGTGGCCTGGTTTGCGGAGGCGGATGGCAAACTCCCACTCGTAGGAAGAGACTCCATTATATTGGATGGAGGACTGCATATTCGAGTGCTCATCTTCGGTTGTTCGTTGTCGTCCTGCTTCTTTTCCGGTGATTGCTCCTGGTGGTGATCTTTCTTCTTCTGGTCTGCCACTGTTTGATCGTCTTTTTTAAATCATTATTCACCAAACAACACTTTTTAATAATAATAACGATAATAATAATGTAATATTCAAGTTAAAATGTTATCAGTCTGCATTGCACACACACTTCTACTGCTTGTTGACGGTGGGTTATAATTCTGTATCAGGTACGCCCTACTTTTTAAATTATTTAATTTATTAATAACGAGATAACAAACAGCGCGTCACACATCCAACCAGCACTGACTTCGAGCAACTAATAAACTGGGAAAAGTGAATGCGCTGTTATAATATAACATACATAACATGGCATCACGGCAAATCCACTTCTCTTAAACCAAAAACTGAACAAGTCTCGCAGGCACTAAACTACACCCAGGGTCTAGTTATATTATTTTGTATAAAAGAAGTGAGTATGCATTGTAGGAATGGCTTTACACTCTCTGGGGGCTTGCTTTGTTAAGTAAAGTATATCCAAATCCAATCCAGTGGATGGTAAAGCAAAACTCGTCCAAGTTAGTTAACGTAGATATGAAACTTGTAGTTTTTTACTCGACTGTACAAGAGTTGAAGAGCCTCGTCGCTAGCACTGCTTCAGATTGGATGCATGGTGTATGGCATCATCAGAGACATGGTAAATGGTAAATTGTAAATGGTAACTAACTGACTGAATACAAGCTGGCTGGTTTAAACACGAAAGCAAGCAACCCTTTCTTTCCATGGCGTACACCCATCACTTGTATGCAATGCAGTAAGTATGTATGTTTGCAGTATTATTATTGACCAGGATTGAGAAGAATTGAGGACATAGCCGTGTAATGGTTGCTACATGAATTTTGTGACAAGTCCATAAAATATGCTCAAATCTTTAAGAAATGGATGGTATAAAGTTTTATCTTTGTTTGAACTGCAGAATTGCAGTCTTTATTACTTATTAGTTTATACTTTGTGGAAATTGTGGATGTTCAGATTTAAAGTAAAAATTAAATACATGGATAATATGAAATGTATGTGTGGAAGTATACAAAACCACAAAATGCCAAATAAAGTATATACATAGGTAGATGAGATGAGAGTAGCCGCTGGTAAAATAAAAGCACACCTGCACTCCTGATGATGATGATGAGATGCATCAGAAAACACCGCATTCATATAATATGCATGTATATTGTATACGATTGGGAAGCAGCGGTGATGATGGTGGATGGATTAACAAAATAAATGAAAAAATAAAGATGTAATATCAGAGAGTATATGCAATGCAAATCCAATATATTATTCCAACTTGTTCTTGTTCATGTCGTCGTCGGGTGTATTAAACTCTTTTTTGTACTAAGGAGACGAAGAAGACGGACTAAGCAGAAGAAGACGATGTGCTTTTGTTTCCAAGCAAAAATATATATGTGCATACTTGTTGGTTTATTGGGAGAAATGCCAACTAAAAGCTGTTTTGTTTTAGCACGTGAGTAAGTACATAAGTGAATGCGATATCTTCTTCTTTTTGTGATGATGGTTAAACAACGGGTTAAATACGATGAGCTGAATAAAATACATTGAATATAATCACATATGCGAGGACAAGAAGAAGAAGAACTAAATAAAAATAAACCAAATGCAATTCAACAAGTTTTATTATTATTGCAAGTAGTGCATTAAGCAAAAGTCCTTATTACACTACGCAAAGTATCTTAGATGTGTACATTTTGGTATATTTCATCGTATCAAATGAGTGTGGTGGCTCAGCCTCAACTATGTAGCTCTCGACGACCGTGGGTATATTATTATGCATTGCATATTATTATTCTTGTAACTTGGTACATAGTTGTAAAGTAGTTGTAAAAGTATCAGTTATCATTATATACAAATGCAGTTCATGTATGTTAAACAACTGCTGAGTTATACATATACATACTTGTTTGTGCAAAAATTGGATAATCATTATAAAATTGACAGAAATTTCGGGATTTAAAATTTAATCAAGATAGAATTAAACTTATATATTTATTGTGTTATCTACATTAAGGATATTTTGTCATAATTTGACTTTTCTACGATTTGCTTGAAACATTTATTTAATATATGAGAGGATAAATAAATAAATAAAAGCTTTCATAGACAAAAATTATCCTCTCAAAGAACAAGTTGAATAAGCGAATTTGTGGGTTGGTTATACACTTTGCGAAAACTATGAATGGTTAAAAAAGATTATTATACAACAACCAAGCACAGTAGTGCATTGCACGTACATACATATTACATGGACGGAAAATGTGAGCAAGAATAATAATAAGACTTGTACATAATCCACCCTAGTTGAAATTGTTCAGCGAATGCATTTCATTTCTTATTTGTGGTATGGTCGGTGGGGGTGTGGGTGGGGCGGGGCTTGTTGGAGCTTGTATCTTTTCACCTTCTCTCTAATGTTAACCGAAAGAAGCAAGCATATTATTCAGCTAATGTTTGCCAAAGACTGAAACAAGGTTCACAGAAGTTCGAGTTAACCTTAATAAAGTGGCAAAAAGAAGCACTGCATTTACCCCCTGAAAAATCTTCGTTTTTCTCTAAACCTTCAGATTTAGCATGCATTAATCCAAGCTCACTGCAATCATTATAAGTGTACTTTACACATACATAACATACGAGTACATGCATAACTCAACTCATGTTGTAACTTCTTCTTTGCTACGAAATTAACGTTTTGCTTCTTCTTCTTCATCTCCTTCGACAAATAAAAACTGGTTTAGCTTTAAGTTTGGCTTTAATGGAAGATTATTATTTGAGCGAGGAGTGAGAGACCCCTGCCATGGAGTGAACCTCGAACAAGGAGACGATTTCGATTGTTTAGTTTTTTTACTTTCTGCTGGTTAGGAGGATATCTAGTTGGATTTAAATGAGGTTTAACCAAACCAAGCCTTTATTTTTATTTCATCTTGTACACTGCTCAACTCAACTATAATAAGTTGTATCAGTGTATATGGGAATAATGGGATCATGGTTTATGATTCATGGAATGATTTTACACAAATGCACACATTACTTTGTAATGACACTGTATTGTGTGTACCCCTTCTAACTTTGTTTCACGAACATCATCATCGTTGGCTTTATTGTTACGTTGCTTTGTGCAATTAGCACTAAATTAAATTCAAAGGTTGGAAAAGAATGAGACTGGATACTGCAAACTTTTTTTTTACATATAACTTTAAACGTATGAAAATGAGAACGATTGCTTACCTTTGTGAGAGAAAAGATTTACCAATTTTCACTAAAATATCATATCTTGTGCCTTAGCTTGATAATTACAGGATGAAATTGAACAGATTTTATTTAAAAAAACATAACATCACAACAGCAGGTGAAAGAATGCCGAGAAAATATTCCCGGTTTGACACAGGCAAACTTTCCCCGAAAGTACCCGGATTTCTCCCGATCTGAATAAGCACCCTGAAATTAAGCAGTTGGTTGTTTTGTAAAAAAAGATAATAATAATTTCCTTTGGCAGCAAGCAAGCAGTTATTTTCTTTGCATGGTAGCTCATAAATTTAAATATAAATAGCCCCCATCGCAGTTTAATGTTGGGGCAGCATAATTAAACCATATTATTATTATATGACGAGGAAAACAAAGCAATAACTGCTACTGCTTTTCTACTGCTGATTTGTTATTGAAATTGGGGTTGAGTAGTTATTCGCACCTTTTGCAGAGATAGTTTGCAAATTGAGTTGCTTTGCTGCATTCGTATACTTAACGGCATGCGTTGTTGGCTGGTATGCCGTGTATAAAATTAACCACCGATTAACAATTCTGATTATGAAACCACTCATCATATACTTGCACGACGAAATATGCATACCAACTGACTACGATAGACTCTGAGGCTCCCTTCTACAACTGATATTAACGATAATAAAATCTACTCTATTTTGGATGTGCAGTTTACTACTTATTTACTACACACGCGTTGTTTGTGGATTTTATGTTATCCATCCTTTGAACGTACAAGTAAGTGTTATATTGCATTGCATCTATATCGTACAAGCTTATTAGCTTGGGATAAATTCACCATCACTCCGATCACCAATTCGCAAGCCAGATCATTGTAATGATGGTTAAAACGTTTATATTTGCACATCATTTTGTAAATATTTTGAATGAAAATCAATACACCTTATCCAGTTTGCATGTTATTTATACGTTTTTGAAAGTGTGGGAAAGTTTACTTAACCCCACGCAGGACAAATTCTGATGAAACATAATATTTAACAAGCTTGAATTGGATTCATAATTTTATTTTATTAAGATGAGACTACGAGTAAAGAAATAGTTGCCGTGTTTTTAATACAGAAATGATTATGCAAGTTACTGAACCGAGTGGTCACATATGCGGTATCTGGAGGCGGTAGAGGGAACTTGGTTGAATATTATTAAGCAGCCAGCTCTTGAATGAGATAGAGAGTCTCCAAACAAGCACCAGAATTCGCTGCCTTCGACAGAATCATGCTACAACTACTATATTTTTAAAAATTTCTGTGTAAAGGTGTTGAAACCTTTCACCAGTCAAAATGCATAATGTATTGAATCTGAATATAAGATTGAGTTTGAATTATTTGACAAAATAATGATGACCGCAACATCTGCTATTGCTGTTTATCCTCAGATATGAATTAACAAGAAATACATTTTGAATTTCTAACATTTATCCTATACCTTCACATATATTCATACCAAAGTTTATATTCGAATGTAAAATTCTATTAAAAAATTAATTATATTATTCAGACTGTTGCTAAAATGACTTCAAATTTCATATAATCGCCTTATTTTGTATCCATATATGATGCACAAGGGCCTGAAATGCAAGAAACACACCCCTCGGCAATTCTGATCTCACTCAATCGATGATCGGACTAAATTCCATTCCTTTACTTTCATTTGTATCCCTTGTTGGATTGATCAGCGACATTGCATGATGATGATTACTTACGAGTTATAAATGGACTTTAAATTAACCCGAAGCGATCCATTTTTTATTCGTTGAACGTTAATTTATTTTAAGGGCTCTTAAATTCATATCAGACACGTTCCAACTTTCACCTTTGACAAGAGCTCCATTAATTCCCTTTTGATTGTCATACCTTTAAATTAAAAATATTAACCCCAGGCTGGATGGAAGCAGCCAATACCAATGTCCAATACCTATTTCTATTACATTTGTACTTTGTATGAGCCTTAAATTCAATATAACAACTATTTTTAATACATCCAGTCCATGCACTGTCCAGTAGTCAAAGTCTTACATTGTACCTGAAAATGAGAATAATCAATCATACATAGTTGACAACCATACAGGTTTTTTCGGATCCAACTCCGATGAGGAATCAACACCACCACCGGGTGTGATCTAATAAATAATAATATTAACCTCCTAATTTATATATAGTGGAACAATTTCAAAGGGGAAAAGAGAAAGAAATTGACTGAGCGGGTGCCAAAGCAGGGCGGTGTAGTTGCAGAGTAGCATTCCTATTTGATGAATTGAATAAAGTAAACTTGAACTAAATAAAAATACGGATTCATACAAGTGTACCCAAGTGAACTGAGTCGTGCTGTAAAAGTCACAAAAGTGAGAGAGCATTAATAACAATGTGGAGGCTCCCCTTAAATGGAACAATATTAATGACTTTTTTGAATCCATCCATCCATGTTCCAGGAGTGAGCATTGCATAACAATGAATGAATACGAGAAGTATGGAGATAAAAAAGATTCAATTTATAATACACGTACTATGTGCATATGGGAATGCAAAATTATTATTATTGAGTAGAAATATTAAATAAGTATATAAGAAATATTAAATAAGTAAGAGAAATATTAAATTTCTTGAAATTTAAAATATTTAGATTTTCATTTTCAAATTTGGACAATTTGCGACAAAAAATTCTTTGACTGTGTGGTGTTGCATGTGGATAGAAGTACAAGCAGTCAAGAACGATGAGGAAATGTGCATATACGAATCCAACAATGATTGACAATGTATGACGAATTCCTGGGTTAAAGAACAACCGGTGGCAGTGAACCAGGGTAGTCTAGTCATACCGGAAAATCAGTGAAACTATGTTCTGGTCGTAAAAGTTGCATGTCAAAGTCACTTCATGTTACCATATGCCCTGTCCTCGTAGTACTCCTCCCGTTTCTACGCTCAACTCTTTGATTAAAAAACTAAAAATGGAAACGAAGTTCGTTCTCCTTTAAACTTTGCCACATCGTAGTTTTAAACAGTGCAAGTAAATGCATACATATATACATACTTTTTACAATGCAAATGTAGGCACACTTGAAGCCGATGAGTTGAGTGAGTGAAGAGAGCTGGCCAATTTGTTCTGCCTTCCTTTGAATTGAATGAAAAGATTTGAATACAATTTTGTAATGGGAGCGTTTCTAAATTATTGAATCATCATAAATGTTGACTCTAGAGTGTCGTTTTTTTTGTTTTGTTTTTCTGCATATTTTTTGGAACCATAATAAAATACTGCAAGTTGGACATGCATGTGACAGCACGAGACATTCAAATTCTTTCAGACCATGTGCACTACAACCAACCAAAGAATGAACATGCATGATCAAGGAATTGAAATGAAATGAAGGGTTGAGTTTAATAGAGACATAAAATAATGAAAGAGAGAAAGAATTGAGGTGGTGCACGTGAGTTATTCAAATACTTGTTTAACAAGCCTGCTAGATATTTCAAAATTGTAAAGAAGAAGAGTTAATTTGAGTGGCAATCGTGCTCACAGAATATATTGTATTATACAGGGCATCATCATGTGGACACAAGTACAGAAATATATGTAAGAAGTGATCGAGGGACACACCCGGTTGGGTCAACTCAACGCACACGCAGATGAATATTATACGCGCAGGGATGAATAAAGTCCACTTGAGTTTTTAAAATGAAATGCTAATTCAAATATATACATATTTCGTAAGGACAATGTTGTACAATGTTGTAATTGGGAGAAAGAAAGCTGCTGCAAGAGTTTGACCATATGCGTGTTTGTGCTTACAGAATTTTCTGAATTCATTTATCATATCTCCATTTCATCCGTTTAATACAAGTCAATCCTACAAATACAGCGCATAAAAATATAAAGGTTGATGAGATATGCTGTATTTGATAATGATAAACACGCCTGTTGAATGGAAATTGTATTAATTTTCTCTTAAAATTGAGGATTGTTATATGTTTTGGCTAATCAAGAGTATATATAAAATTCCAGGGACAGGAAATCAGAGTTGGTCATGTTTACCATATGAATATAAAAATAGCGAGAGATTAAAGATAGGCGAGAAGAAAAGACAAATTTTTGGAGGATTTATTTATTTCAAGATAAATTGCGATTTGAGACTTTAGGTTTATTTTCCGTTATGAATATTCATTTTTTAGCAGTAGGAAACTAACATTTTGATAATAACGATGATAAGATGAGGAAAAGATAAGGTGCCAATAAATTTTGAGCAGGCTGGACGATGAGTGAATGTTAAAAGTTAAAATGTTTAATAACGGGTTATATGCAGTATAAAAATCAATCTGTCCTTTCTACTCCAATTATCACCCTTGAGCAAACAAGTATTAGAAACCAGTTCTACTCGCCATCGTGATTGACTCAAGTGGTCAAAGGGACGATGACGACCATGTGGTGACTTATTATTGACAATCAAGTGTCATCGTCATTATGTCGCACAATACCGTAATTGTGGCAGACATAAAAATCCGTCTGGATTCAAGTACATATAGGTTTAGAGATATAGTTGATTGATTCCTACTGTGAAGAAAGAATGGAAAAGAAGGGTACATGAATGAGCAACACATGGTATGGATGGGCACTTGAACAATTATTCGAGTTCTTCTAGTTTATCCTCTCCGATAGTTCAGAATAACTGTAGCATTTGGCATAACTGATTTTTAAGTGGAGCACATCCCGACGCAGCCGGAGGAACACATTTGGAATATATGTATGTGTTCTGGAAGGAACGTGTCAAATAAAAATAGCAAAATGAACAAAAGATTAAATAATTAATATACTACGACAAAATAATCTCAGTGACATAATTGGTAGTGAATGGCATAAGTTTGATACGAGTTTGATAATTTCATAATTATCACGGCTTTACATTGACAGCAAAGTGATGATAATACATAATAAGCATACACTCTAATAATACATGTTATTTTGTCATTTTCTGAACAATAATGTAAAATTTGTCGTATTATTAGAAGTTCTGAATTTAGTGAACGTAACTTATTCCATTAATTTTACAATTAATGTTTAGCTCAAAAGTAATAATTAATACTATTTGAGCACGTATGAATTTTAACCAAAATTGTTAGTCAATTGCCGAAGAAGACCACACCACATCATGCATACATTCATAAGTAAATACACACGAGCCCGAGTGACAGGAAAGGATTAAGGAATAAAATATAAATAAATGTAAATGCAAGGTTGGATGGAGGAAAAGGGAGAGAAGAGAACTTGAAAAGCGGAATGAAGCTTGATTGCTCATCCTTAAACAAGTGGTGTGGCTCGCCTTTGCACAAGATAAAAACTTGTAACCCTATACTTTCCCCAGCTTAATTTGTCTCTTTTTATTTCATCAAAATAAGGGAACATTAGAATAGAAGAGGTCCACAGTGTAACTTACGATTTAGGGTGGAAAATATTCTATTATTTATCGAATCAACTTGGTTTTTTATAAGTACAATTCAAGAGTAAAAACAGAGATTTCTAAAAAAAACAAGTGCAGTAAAGTTAGTCATTTGTGCGGTATTTATTTCGGAATCTTAATTTTCTAGATGATGAAGTATGCATTCATGAGATATTTTTAAAACTTTTTCAAACAATTTTCAGGTGATCTCATCACCGACGCCATGCAAATTTGGTCTAGGGAAGCAGATTTACTGGATGTTTCAAACAGTCAAACAAACAATAGCTGCTGCAAGTCACGCTTGGTGGAGAAGACGCTTTAAAATGTTTAAAGTACCCAACCAAGTACTCATCCTTCATCCGCCCAGGCATGGATGGATGATGTACAATGTACATAGGTAGACCAGCATTTTCATAAAGGAAGGTTCAGGGTGGTTGACTCGAGACAGGAAATCACTCCAACAACATACAGATAAACATTAAGAATTTACAAAAGCGTACTTTTGGTACCTGCGATGCGATTCTTTCCGTCACGCTTAAATACCAGGCACTGGACTTAGAAGAGTACTTCGTAGATACCGGTAAAAATCTTACTAATGTTGTATCGTATCCAAGTGGAATTTAAATTCTTAATGAACCGCATGTGCCCTGTATGATTGCTTTCCTTCTTTAAAGGGTGTGGTGGTACTTTTAAAAAAAGCAAGGGATTTTTAAATCCCTATAAAATATAGCTAATTTGAACGACTGTTGGCTGTCGTCGTTGTTGGTGATGGAATACATGATGATGATTTAAACTACTAATCAACATTTTTAACCAAACAAATGAAGCAATTATCTCATTAAGGATTAAAATTACTTGAATATATCTAGTTTGCTTGCTCCCCGGACATTCATGCAGGTGTTCTTCCTTTCCTTCTGCCTTCTTCCTTCCTTTAAAGACCGGATTACGAATTTAGGGTGGAAGTCCTTTTTCTGCTGCCAAAATGTTTCAACCTGTTATATAGGTACATAGATAGATTCCTACTGATGGTTATCACATCACATTGCAGCATCACTCCATCCGTCACTCCACAATAACTAACCAACCAGTTTTGTCTCATTTTCCTCTTTTTGGTGTGATACAGGGAATAAGAAACACATTAAGAACTAAAAGCAAATTGATGGTGGTGGTTATTATTTTGGATATATACAAGTGTATAATATGATGACAGACAATTAAGTATATAAGAAAAGACACATGACATGACGCCAACAAGTAGACCCACCGCACCTGTGTATTCCTTTGGTTCTTGGAATTATGCGGATTGAATCAAGATTTGATAACATTTGACTACAACCGAGAGAAAGAGCGAATGTTTCATTGAGACGGAAGATGATTTAATTGAGTGAGCTGATTGTCCTAATGCGAATCTTGGTCAAATTTCGTAAATGCTGGTAGTAGTATGCAAATAAATAGCTCATCAGGGAAATATTCTGGATTCTGAATTACTTTTATTTATTTATTAAATTATAAAATTTTATTTATATTCTGTAAATATTCTGTAAATAGAGAAAATGAAGGATAAAGATTATTGCAACACGACTGGACTATGGAGTTGATAATGATGATGAGCGGCGTCTGCCCGTCCGTCCACCTTTATTGGATCTGCTTATATCCACCTTTCTTGACTTGAACATAGTCTGTAAATCAAATAAGAATAAATACGAATTATTATTAAAGTCAAAACAAAGTAGGAATGAGGTAAGCCATAGAATGTCAACTATTTTCCCTCCATCATCATCATTCAACGCAAACGTGAACACAAAATATTATATTCTTTCAACTTTGGATGAAAATGTAATGTCATAAATTGGTTAAGTAAGATAATGCAAATCAAGTAAAACTAGATAATGGATGAATGAGAATCACTTCACTTTGAGTGAATACCTATCTACTCCACCAGTTAATATATTTATGCACGGCTTTGGTGAGTTGGTTGGTGGATATGTTTCTTGATGATAAAAGAATTAACTTGTGTGTTAGTTAACCTACCTATCTGTACCTAACCTACTCACTCTTCTGTCTGTACAATTTGGTTCGGTTTTATTTATTTGATTTCACATTTGTGTAATTTTACCATTTGAAGTTCAACTCAAAGTTATTAAGCAAAGATAGCATTCATCATATCATCATTATGAGTCAAACTCGTTATCATATCACAAGTTAGTCAAATCAAACGCGGGTGGTTGGTTGGTGGTGGATGTGGACATAATTTGTAAAATTAGTTATATGATAATGATGAAATGGCATAAGACTGGTAAAATGTGGAATTTCGTGCCCGGCAACCGCGCCTTATGTCTGGTTGAAGAAAAAGCAAAACGCGTCCATCTATAAATCTATGAAGGACAACCAGGACATTTATAATAAGTAATGCGAATACATAACAAATGAACAAATAATGGCGGTTAATAATGATTCCTACTTCTTGAGAACAGAAGAAGAAGAACAAGGCAGAAGGATAAAGACAAATTTTGTTTGTGGAGCGGCTGCTGGTGCCGGTGCATAAAGCAAAAAAAAAATTACACGGTAAAAAGAATGTGGGTGAGTGGAACAACAAGACGAAGAAGAAGGCAGAAATATCCAAGCTGCAAAACCCGTCCTCGCGTAATAATAATGCAACTACGTAATACCTGGTCCATCATGAGGATTGGATAATGGATTGCAAACAACGGTTTGTTATGCTGTTTGCGAATCTTTAATCTGCTTCTGCTGCTGCTGCTCGTTTACTCTTATACTACACAACCAACCTTCTTTTCTTTCCACCCAGGTAAGTAAGTAAGTAGTAGTAAAGTAAGCCAAGGTGATTTGAAGATCGCTCAATGAATACAACACTCTTCTTCCTTGTGACGATGCACATAACAATGCCAATAGCCCGCTCTTCTTTCTTTATGCAAGGATGTTGTTTTCTCGAGGTTTGTGACGCAACACAAGCAATGTGTGTCAGGATGTTCTCTTTCATTGTAGCGAGAATGAAATGACGTTGCCAATTTGGAGGGCTTTTTTGCTAATAATTGCTAAGCTAACTGAACAATGCAATGCAATGAGTAATGATGTACCGATATATAAGTGTGTAAGTGATTGTGCCAGTCAGGTCATGTAATATGATGTCAATATTGAATTTGGATTTCCAAGACTAACGATTTCTCATAAAATTAACAAATCATCCACAAAATTGCCATTGTTCACAATAACAATTAACCGCCTTTTAGTAGATGATAATAGCAATAAGTGGTTGGATGGATGGAGACCGAGATTTTTTAGTTCTTTATTATATTGACCAAGAACTTCAACAACACATTTTAGGACCTCTGAGAACTGGTCTAGAGAAACATCTGCTGCTATGTATGCGATATTAACTTTAGTTAAGTAGAATTGGTTAACAACGATGGGATGAATTTTTGTTTCTTTGCCCATCAATGTTCATAATGTGTCCCTAAAGTTGATGAGGAAAGCGCCATGGCCATGCTACAATCCACGAATTCTTGTTTTTGGATAAGCCAACAAATACCACTTCACGACTCGACTCTCGACCACACCACATCGCATCATCCCAGTTCCCGCTACTGATGTCCTTGCCAATGTTTGCTAATGTTTTTCTGCAATGCTGCTGATAAATGCCGTGACCATGAATGAACAAACAACACCAGCTTGCAATGCGCAACAGCTCACTACATAATATAATGCTAAATGAAAGCGATACTGATTTAGCTCTCCTTCCTAACTCCAAAATGCTTAATATATTCCAATGCCACTTCACCAGATAAACTATGTTACAGTCACAAAAATCTCAAACAAATGGCGTCCAAGAATTTGACTTGAGACTAATAAAAGAAGATTAGAAATGAATGAATTGAGAATTATATAATACAAAGTGGTGTGATAGTAGTGAAGAAGGACATGACATATGTTCAATCAGGTTAATAAGATTGAGTTTTATTAGGTTACTCAATTTTTAGTGAAATTAAATTCATCATTTTTTGCATTCATGGATGGGTTGGGTTGAGATTTATTGTAACTCTTGATTTGCATAGTACGCGAATGATACTCATGAGAAATACTTTTTTTTAGCAAACCTTGCTTATCAGCCAGATATGACAAACAACCGCGGATTTGCCCACTTGACAAACAAAAGGAGAGAGAACACGTATGAACACGATTCGCAAAATGTGATGATGATGATGTGTAAAATAATGCATGTTCTACTGACCAAAATTATTGTACACTAAAACTGCAAGTACAAATTGAACAAGAAAATTATACTTACCAGTAATGACACGCTGTTTCATAATTTTGGATGCTGAATGTGAACGAACAGGAGACCCATTTCGGATTCGGAGACATCTCAAGCTATTACTGGGAGACTCAAAGTTGAAGACAGCAATGGAATTGCGACGATTTGGTGGCGTCTTTAAGATGTCCTCAACACAAGGACTCATGACTGGACGGTTGTTGGAGAATACAGTTTTGTCTGGAAGAGGTGAGAAGGCTTCATCTACGTCATAGTGATCCTCTCCTTCATACTCCTCGTGAAATTCCCCGGGTGGAAGGGGGGATACGGGAGGTATTGTCAACGGAATTAAGAGGGGACGTTCCTTCTTCACGGGTGGGAGGGGTGACAATAATTTCATATTGGACCTACGAAACTGTATCCCGGTGGTGGTGGTAGATAAAGTCGATTGAGACTCGTCTGATGAGGAATCGTCGGTGACAGAAATAGAAAAGACGTGATTGAGAGTCATTTCAGACTTTGGTTTGCGATCTCCAATGATATCTTGGAGGTCAACTTGCATTCCTTTATGCTCTTGTGCTTCCATTTCGGTCTGAACAGACGCGTGTTCTGTAGAGGTTGGTGTAGTAGACATGACCAGATTCTCAGGTACAGCAATTGTTGCTTCGTTTAATATAGTGGAAGAGGGTTCCATAGTAGTGGGTGCATATAATAGGGTGTATGGACGTGCATTTGGGGCAATAGGAGCTTCAAACCGATTTCTATCACATTTCCACATGTATTCCTCATTATATGACTCGGTCCACTCATGCCTTGATACTTTTGAGTCGGTATCACTTGACTGCATTGTTATTGGGGGTGGTTCTTTACCCGTGATGTTGAAATTCCACTTTTTTGAGAAGCTCCATTGATGCTTTGCCTCTACTTTTTGAGACATGGATGTACACACGGTTTCATCAGGGGCTCCAAACAAGCATTTTACAGGGCCGGGTCCTCGAGGTCCTTCAGCCCCAGAGAGAGGAGGTAGGCCTAGTCTTCTTCTGAAAATGTGGGCGACATTCGAATTGGGGGGTGCTGTAGCTGGACTTCCTACTTGGGCCATGATTGCCATAACTATACTATGGGACGTAAATTTTAGACTGGATTCTGAAAATGAGAAAATAATAAAAACGGTCATTATTATCCTGTACACAATAACTAACTAACCAACATGATAGTTGCTTAACCATTTATTAGTTCTTATTGAAAGAGAGAGAGATAGATGTCTTACCTTGAAATATTATAAAATATTATTATCCAAAGTGATTTCCACACACGTGCTAATAAATTGGCGCCTTCTGTTACTTTTCCTCTTAAAACGTCACTTTCTCTCTTGAACACTGGTTACAGAAGCTCTGGCAAAACTGTAAGTTATTATTATTAACGATAGTCGAACTACTTTTGACAATTTACTCTTACTAAATAATTATTGTAATTACCAATGATTTTTCTTTAATTCAAAACACTAACTGTTATCAGAGCAGACAAAACATGATGATATGTTATCCACTGAGCAGACAACTCCAAACTGAAGCTTGACTCATGCAAGCGATGAGTAGTAACGTAAAAGTAAATCGTCGTTGCTGCTGGAATACGACAGCCAAGCCAGGCCACAACTGAGGGTTGAATTTTGGCTTGTATTTTAGGTTGAGTTGACGGTTAGGTTATCACTACCACCACCACCACTACTCAATACAGCAGCAACAATACCATCTTGACGGCCCCATTTCTTTCCAGAGTTAAACGATTTCTTCAATCTTTCACCCTTATTTATTTATGCAGGTAGAGAGGGCATATAATAATGTCCAGCGTTGTTGTTGTGGTAACTTAACTTACTTACTACGGACGGGTTGTTGACCGTTACTATTTTCTCCTGAAGGGGTGCTTCCATCCAGTGTGTGGTATGAAATACACACTCATAGAATGTTAATATTATCAACTTCTTTTAAATTGTATAATAGTCTTCTCCTTTGTAATTTTCTATAGGTGATATGTGAGCATATTCAACCCAGTCTGGATTTGTGGGTAACGTGGTATATGCAATGATAAGGCTGTCTTTGAACTTTCTCTAGTATGTGTGAGTCAGTGTGAGAGTGGTGGTGATGACCTTTAGACGAGTAGTCTGGCACATGTGGGTTGATGAAGAAGAAGGCTGCTTTTTTTTAAAGTGTCTGTGTCTGCATTTAGTGCAATGCAAGCCAAAAATTGAATACTCTGTTTTTTATTGCAAAAATTGCATTTGAAACTTTTGAAATTTCACACTCCTTCTAAATTTCGGTCCGGGTTTAGATGTGTCAGATTTGAAGACGGATTACATGGGATTTGTGAGGGCAGGGAGGCAAGGCGTTAACTTGACGCTTCCGCAAATGTTTTTCGGGGTTCCACTCTGGATGTTGATGATGACGAATGAAGACGGATGAGGACGGATAAGCAAGCGGCTGTGATGATGATGGTCGGCATTATTATTAGTGTATCAAGTTTTTTAAACCGTGTTTTTTAAGGCAATTACCAGGAAGGACTACTGATATATTACAATATGTGGTCAATTCAATGGGTGATTAGGTGGCACGAACTACCCCATCCGCACAAATTGTGGTTTCTTTTGTTTTGTTAATTTTCATGTTGTAAATTCAAGGAAGTATATTATGCAAGGAAGGATTATTGTGGTTTATAGGAATTATATTAGTGTATTAGTGTGATTTTGATGGAATATCCTTCTTTACAGCTGCCCAAAACTTTGAGTAACCGCATACACATGTGGCCCGATTTTGGCATTTTAATTCAGAGAGGAAGTGTGAAAATGGTTCAATTTAGGAGAAAGTTGCCTTTGTTCTTCCATGCGGAGTAAAACCTCAAAGATTGTGTACTGTAGAATAATAATATCATCGAACCATGGTTTTTGTGCCCACCTGGTTTGGATTGGATTGGTTATGTTGATGATGAACATATATATTTCATTTAAATTATTACTTATTGGGAACGGTGGTACTGTTTTGTTGTTGCCCTTCTCGCCGCTTCGTTTTGTTTTAGTGTTTATGGGTGCACAAAGCAATATTTTATGGGTTTTGTGCGCAATGTGATGTGATGATCCCCCAATAATAGGTTAAGTTAGGTCGCATCTCTCTCATATTAGCTGGGGATGGTATATACATACATACCGCATAAAAGCAAACCTTTAATAAAGTAAAGGGGATATAGAGGTTGAATGGTGAAGGCGTTGGTCCAGGTGTAAATTATCCTGCAATCATCTCTCCGTCATAAGAAGATATCACCTTCATATTCCATTCCACCTGGCCATTTAATAATATTGAAATGAAAAAATTGTTCATAAATGTAATGAACCCTTTTAGTCGGATCATCATTGATCATGTAGTGAGACTCATCATCACTGTTATTGCAGCAGAAGTGAAGGTATTGAAGTAGAAAAATCCTAAATTAATTTTTGGAAGAGCAACACAATTACAGATACACTTCATATTCGATGATGTGTGGCTGGACTATTTAATAAATATGTACATAAATGCTTTGTTTTATTTCTATAATCAAACAGAATCGATTTGTTTGGGGTTGGTTAAGGCATGATGTTGGTAGATCGATACAGTTGCAAGGGACCCTTTCTTGCTGTAACTTTTTTTTGTATTATGAAGCGTGCTGCTTGAGGAAAGGAGATACATAAGCACCTTGATTGATTATTGCAATGCACGTATGTAAATCTGACTTGATTGCAACGGGTGTTGATCAATACGTGTACTTAGCTTATGCATAATAATGAATATCCTACATAATTTAGAATTTGATATTTGAAATGGCTCAATTTTCATCTACACAAAAAGCAATCAAACAAGTAAGGCAGATAATATTTACAAGTTGAATGCACTTAAGTGCTTGTGCCGAGGTGGATTTTCTATACAATGGGAGATGAGCAAGTTAGAAAAATATCCAACCCTTCAGAAAAATCTCTTTACAAAACAACTGCCTCTAATAATGAGATGTGTATTGTTGTGTTGCATAATCATCTCTCTTGAGTCTTTTCCTATATTACATTTCTTCTTATTTTCTTGTTCTCTATTATTTTTTTCTTTCTTTGTGCGTGAAACAGCAGTCTCTGTGGATTGGTTTTCGATGCACCTACTGGGCGAGCCCTTCAAAATCTTAATTTACAAAAGTTGTAGTAGCGAAACAAAGCAACCGATATGATCCTTACCATAATTTGTTTTCACGCTCTGTCTGATTTATAGAGTAATATTGAATTATAGAATGGGCAACAGTTTAGAATCCTGTGGTTTATTTTGACGTCTTTTTAAAATTTTAAAAGACCTTAACACCGCTATTCTTGACTAAATCGAGTAAGTATACACTTTAGAATAAACGATATCGTCTTGTGAGATAAAAAACTGTGATTTATGTTTTAGTTAATTAAAAGCACAATTGTTTTACGATTGTTTTACAATTCCACTCAATGAGAGAAATGCATTATATTACATGTGTGCAAAATTGTCCGATTATATTTTGTAGATTAGATAATTAAGATGCCCTACTACTTTGTAAACTAGAAGTGGAACTTTACCTGTCATGCAAAACATAATACATATACGAGAAACATGAAAATATTAGTTGGAAAATGTACACATTTCAAACATTGCATTGCAATATGTATAGCGAGAGAGGTATGTACGCTAGATTTTTCGTGTCTATCAAATTAGGTGAAGGGTCAGTTGTACAAATCCGGTAATAAATTAAACATCATCCCATCATTTCCTTGAATACTTAAAAAAGTAAAAGCTCATCATTCTTTTCCTGTTTGTGATCAACCCGAGTAAATAATATATTTCAAATTCATTACAAACATATCCTATCAGTTACACGGAGCAAAACCGATAAAAGGCAATCCAATATGTCATTCTTCATTGTCATCATATTTATTTCAAGGCACAAAGGTTGCTTGGTTTGGATTAGTCTCCCGGTGAGAATGAAAATACTTTGTGCTCTGGTTTCCACACAGTAAAAGTATAGTTTATCTCTCTGTAACTAAGAATGAAACAATGAAATGACATTTAGCTGGCTGGCTGGCCTGCGGAAGTGATGGGGTCCTGTTTACAAATTTACAAATCGGGGAATGATGTAGGCAGGTAATAAGGATCTAATGTGTAAATATTCCTGTTTTCCGGTGTCATGTGTGCCTGCCCTCCACTTGACAGGATTACATTACAATACAATAACTCTGGACTGTGGGAACAAACTCAATAATCCAACAGTTTTAAACCGTGACCACCTTCCTCATTGAACCTGGTGATTGGATTATATGTTGTTGTTAACAAATTTCCCATAACCATCAAATCAGGGGGAATCGGGAATATTTATTGCTTGCAAAATTTCATTTCCCATCCGAATCAGTATTTTATGTAGGTAGTTACCTAAACAAACTGTTCGTGTTGCTGTAGGGTAATACAGACACAAGTTGCTGGTGAGTTGTGGTTATCGGAAACGGATCTGAAATCTAATTCATCAAGAGTCTGCTACTGGTGAATCGATTGGATTGTGGAAAAGGGAAAAAGGGTTGCGGTGAAGCATCATACAGATCTGTATGTACAAACGTAGTAACCTTTCTATTGGTTATATTTGTAATTTTGTCTTGTTCCCTAATTTATTTCGATGATGCTTGAATCAAATTTTCAAAAATTACGTGCATGGTACATGTGAATGCAAAACTAACCGCAGTTTACCTTAAACAATTGGAAATATACTTTCATTGCTAAGTATATGTATCTTTATAAATAACAATGTTGTGTTGACTCTGCTTATAATATAAGCTGAATAAAAAACAGATGCATTTATTTATAACCGTCAACTTGAGCCTGGAGAAAAACCGAACCCACTTTGCATACTTCGATTCATTGCTGATTTATAACATATGAGGAATTGTTAAATATATGTAAGTACTGATTCATGGTATTCTAAAGAATTATCTGTTTCGGATGTCAGTTACATAATTAATATTCATTTAAATGCATTTCCTATAATAATTACTTTGTATCGAATGCAATAACACTATTCTCCACTTTATTTGACATGTAATTTGCTCTTTCTGTATTGGAAGGGCAAGTCTATCTCCATTCTCTCCGAAAGTAAATGAATAATTCATGGAAATGTTGCATGAAGCACTTTCATCGTCATAAGGAACTGTATTGAATGAAGGGACACTTTATCAGAGAAAGAATGTGCCAGAGTTCTTCATTCGTTCAATTATTATTATGTCTCAGTTTTCTCCACGTCATCAGTTAAATACTTACTTTGAACTTTCTCGTTGATATGAAGTGTTGCGTGATTGTGGATTGGTTGCATTCGCATGGATGCAAATGCAAGTAAAGAATTCTTTTTACTCACTCACCTTGTGTCATGCATGTGTGCCTTATCAATTTTTGGGAATAAATTGGAAGGGTGGGACCCTTTGATGGGTTTCACTCACGCCACAGCACTGGCACTAGTAAGGACACAATTTGAGACTGGATTATTGAATTATGCTTTGAATGCACACTGCGTAACAGCCAACAGTAGGAAATGATGACAATAATAATAACGTACTTGTGAATTTACTGCACAGACACATTGTCACGAACTAGTAACTACTTTTATTTGACGTGATCGTCATCAGACTATTAGTTGTTCCGTTGACAAATAGTGAAAGACAGTTTTTCTTTCACGTCATCTGTTTTATTTTTATACCAGATAAAATGATTTTGTCTCAAAATCTCAAAATGCCCACTCATCATTCTTTGCAAGAATTTCTGTAAATAAAATAGTGTTAAATTATTTGTCCCCTCTTTCTCCCTCTTGTACTGTTTCCTTTTGCAAAGAGAAACTTAGGGTTTAGTTCGGAATTTGTTAATTTCTATCTAAAGAGATCCCTATGCATTTCACTTCTGGTCCTTTTTGGAGGCGTAAGAATTGGTACACAAGTTAAGTCTCACTACAATACAACAATTATATTATTATTTGTATTAGGATTCGTCATGATAGTGGTAGTTGGTAGTAGCACGGATTATGGATGTAGTAGGATATCGGGTGTAGTGGATTGCTTTTAGAAATTAAACGAAATTCGACACATGTTACCTTTCATACTGTGAAAGGGTGATGTGCAAGTACATTCGGTTTATGACTGCATTATTTCATCTTATTGTCTTACTGGACTGGCTTTCATTTTATTTATGGATGGATGGGAAGGGTGTGTGGGATATGAATTGTTTTAGCTTTTGTTTTATGGGTGCTTTGATCGAAAGGCAACATGTGACACATTTCCATTTCAACTGAAAATTGATACGGGCACAGATGTACATCCATCCATCCATCCAACCCACCCACTCACCCAATTGACTATTACCTTGTCAAATTTACTGTATCATGTTGTTGTTGAGGAAAATAATATACCGTTGTTCTCTTTGTATTGTAACCATTGCAATGTCATGCTTGCTGTGTCACGCCATTCGGTGAAATCGGGGAATTGTAGGGGTGGTGTCATTAATTGTCATTGTGCCCGTTTTTGTTGTAGGTAGACTTCACTTGTGTGACTAAAAATTACATTGGGTTAGAGCAGTTACCTAATGGCACTCATACTGTGAACTGAACATGCAACAATATAAATGAATAAATAAATACACACATAATATGGAGGCACGAGACTTTTCTATTAAACAACTTTTAAAGTCACATCGGTCCAAATTTGAGTCATAGTAGTAAAATAGAGGATTTTTCTGGTGGACATTGTGTTTTGTATACTTCCTGTCCCGTGCCAGGGTTTAAAGTAATAAAAATAGTTCACAATTCAACATTTGCACACATTGTTTCATGTCATCATTAATATTAAATCAGATGGTGGTTCTTATTCGTAAATGAATGCGAATGCACGTGTATATTTATTTAATTAAGGGTTCGTGTAAAGTGCTACAGTTTATTATGTGTATCAGGGTGGTTTCATATTTTAAAAAATGTCGTGATAAGTCAAATTCACTACCTTTTTGAACACATTACACATTTCTAACTTAATATAATTGACTCGTTGAAGCTAAAAGTAGATTTCGGCATGTTCGTGTTAGCTGTCAACTCTGGAATCAAATCTGAAATCTAGGAATCTGACCCCATCAGCAGCATCACCTGCGGTGGTGATTTGGTGATGAGGCGAGTGAGAGTTACATTGCTTGGTCCTTGTTACAAACCAAGCCTGACTGACTATAATTATATTTTGCAGTGGTATATTAAGAAATTGAAACTTGAAAATAAAGGAGCTCAGTATGTGGGCACATAATGTCGCCAACGTCAATTACCAAAATTATGCATCCATTTAAAAATTAGCATGAATTTAAGTTAGTAAAATTTTACTTCATTTACTTGACCGTAATTAGATGGTAATGTAACAACGTCAATGTCTGACCAACCTGACAGAATTATATTCCATTCTCAACCAAGACCTACCTCAAAGGAAATCAGTCCAGTCAGTCAAATACAAGACTTATGATGAGAAAGTCAAAAGTTAAGCCTACCCAAGATATATTCCGTTCTGTACTTTAGGCAAGAAACAATAGGAATTATTAACCCTTAATAAAATGCCCATCATGTTCAAAGGGCCGACAACGACTTATCGTGAAAGTATTTAGAGGATGTATGCAACTTGGCTGGCTTGTAATAAACCTCTACACATTAAAATTGTACAGATACTTAAATAAAGTTGCCGACTCAGCAAACACATCCCTAAATCCCACACCCCACTCACTACACGGAGCAACACACCACCCACAAATCAAACACAACTTGACAAATGTCAATTGACATTATATTGCATATGGATGGATGGATGGGTCTGTTGGATGAAGACTATGCGGACGAGTAAAAGGGATTAAGATTAAAAGTCCGACTGACTGACTGACTGGATAGGATATTATTATTAAGGGTTTCAGTCAGAGTAGAACTTGTCATCCGCAAGTAACATTATTCGGGATTTGTTTGCAGAGTATTTTGAGCTTTTTCCTCTTCTTCCATTAAATAAACCAACATGACATCAGCAATTGAGGTACTTTTACTTTTAATGGGCTCCATTATTGAGAGAGAATGAGGAAGGTGTGTGGCAAAGGAAGGAGCATGTGCTACATACATACTTACATACAAGGGATTAGATTAAACGGATACTCAACCACCGAAAACCGACATGTTTCTCTCTCTCCGTTAATTCGACTTAAGTGTTCCTTATTCCTGACCAGTTATATTTAGTAAGGGTGGTTTGGTTGTATGTACATATATAGCAAATAATAATATAATGCCTCAAGATTCCTACTTTGGGGAAACATTACCATTAACAAATGCGGAGGAGTTGGTGGATGAAAATTCCTAGATATACCAAACCACAAATGTTTCCTTCTGAAGTTTGGCATCAAATTCAACACGGCACTTACAATTCTGGCATGGGTTCTTTTAAGACCTTTTCATGGTTACTTTCATCTCATCATCCAGACCAGAAGTGGCAATCGGGTCGGAATAAGAGACCACCGTCACTACTGATTGCTGCACTTTTCATTCTAGATATTTAACATGGTCAACGACATACACTCGCATCGCACACACACATGGTTGTTAATCGTTAATCTCTACTCTAAACTCGTGTTAATGTTTTATCCAACCAAACCACAAAACATAATCACTGTCCTGTGTGTGTGATGCTGATGGATTAGGTACAGATGCTGAATGATACGTGTCACCCCATGTAACGTCCGACCCAGCTGTTGGTTATCATTTTCTTCTTTCGACAAGAATCTATACTGCACAAACTGCAGTCTGCAACTCAAACAACAATCTCGACTAGTCAGCTAGGCCAGCTTGATTTGATGAGTGCATAAAAGACGGTTCTAGGTAATGCTGCTGATACTGCCTTTATGCCTTCTTTGTTCTTTTTTTCATGGGTTGGGTTATTGGAATCGAAGTTCAAATCTTCAAGTCTCATTCTTCATTCATTATGTATTTATTTTGTTATTTCACGACAGAGTTAAAAGGTTTTTGCATTTTGCTGTAAGAATGGAAACTGTAGCAGATTGTGTTGTAATTCTTCTATTTTGGCACCTTGTCTCCTTTTTATCCTCCTGAAAATCTGGAGCATTATAACTGCAGCCAGGGTTTTGGGTTAAATACCCACTTAAGTAATTCTGGAAGATGAATGAAGAATGAATGAATGGTCTCCAGTTTCCTAAAGTTGTTGTGTTAAAGAATGAAACAATTATTCAACAGGTCAAATGAAAACAGGGCAACAATGGGAGAAATATTGTTAAAAGAAATGTTGAAGTATTGGTGGATAACGAAAGTCAATGTCTTTCTTTTGAAGGATAAAACATTATCCATCTGCAACACAAATTAACCCAAAAACACGAGAATAGTACTTGAAAAATACTTTTTTACAGAAAATAGAAAGAAATTTTTGAATTTGTATTTTTTTCAACTTTAATTCAACTCAATTTTATTCTTTACTCGTTTTCAAATTCCTAACATGGTTGATTCCTTCCACTTTTTCATTATTAACAATTGTAATTATTTTTATTTGTATAACTTATGATTATATTATTATTACTTCAAGTTGACTTTGACTCGTGTTTTACATGATTACTAATAAATCTAAATAACATTACAGTGCTAACTATTGTACGTGTGTTTCGTACAAAACTGGCTGATGACATAATATGTAACAGTTAGAAAGTAGAAGAACATAAAGCATTATCATTTCCAATCCATCCAATTTTCAAGACTTGTCATATCATCCTCGTCGTCCCTTCCGTTCTTTAATCATTATGAAAACTAGCTAAGCTGGAAATTTTCGAGCCACTTAATTATTTCTATCATATTTACATTTATTTACATTTTAAAATTATTTAACTAACCAACTAACATATCATTATTATATATACGGACTGGATTGGTGGAGATTATACGGACTGGATTGGTGGAAACTTATTTCAATTTAAATTATTTATACAATATATGGGTAAACCTATGCTAACTTATATAGTGTTTGTGACTATTCATAAACCATGATAGTACTCAAACAGTCAATTTAATCTAAAAGTGCGTTTAACAACTTATTAAATCAAAAATATAGAACAAACTAGAAAAGTATTTTTTACATGGAAAGCTTTGCGTTTCTTTCAATATTTAAAGTTTTTTAAAACTCTATGCAATTCACACTACATCTTTGATTCAGTTGTTTAAGCTACTTTAATTTAATGGAGCAAATAAAAATATTAACAAGTCTCACGTTCAAAAATTGTACTTGTACAAATAGTAGAATAGAGAATATAGGTTGAATAATAGAGTACCAGTAGTAGCTGTATTTACAAGAGAAGGTGCAACAATTGCACTATAATGATATTAAGAAATTGTATTAGCACATCTATTTAAATTTACTATAACAAGAGTTTAATAAAATACAAATGTGAGAATTTGAAAACTGAAAGCTACAAATGTAAGTCAAACATTGGACTTATAAGCACACATTTACTACGTCTTGGATAAGCCTGAGAAGTTTTGGCAATATAGTTTGCACTGCATTGTATTTTATTTATACATATTACGTGAATCATCATCATGCTTTCTTAGAAGTATTCTATATTAAGCCAGTCATTTCAAAAGTAATGCATAATAGTCACATAAATATTTGCAACATATTTGCATACAGTGTATAACCAGCATGAAGAATTACAAAGCTTATTAGAACAACAACTGAGATAATCATGTAACAATTGAGTGCTAGGTTTTCAACATTAAAAACGTGACTATTCGCGGAAACCATTAAATTTCGATTGTACAAGTGTCACTACTGAGTGAATGGAGAACTATACAACTAAAGTATTCACAGGTGGGAGTTCTACCGGTTCTATCTATAGGAGAGCACACATTTTTATAAATTCGTATTAGCATACTTATTTTACTATTTGTTGATTGAGTAATTAAGCATCTACTTAATATGGCCAAAACACTATTTTATATATATTTAGCTTATACAAATCCAGTCTCAAATCTTGGATATGAGACAGAAGTCAACAGTGATGTATGTATACACATATACAATATATGCGAATGTAAGTAGGTAGCATATTTTTTACAATACAGTTATAATATTATAATTACACGTAATTTAGTCACTTGGAAAAGATTGTTGTTTGTTTGTATTAAAATGTAAATGTAACTGTGTCTGCTTGGCTGTGAGTGAATTCATTTTCTTTTGCATTATCAGAACGCAAAAGTGATCTGTCTGTGCATTGTAAAATAAAATGGTAACTTGTAACCTTTAGTTGACTTACAAAAACAGGAAGCCTACTTAATTATGTATCTATAGTTTAGCAATTTGTTGACTTTTACAGTAAACAACTGGCACCCAGCCCTACTATAATTATTATTACTGTTAATAATTGTTATTATTAATTATTCTTAGAATATTCTTATTATTGTTGTTACATTATTCAATCAGTTAAGTAACATGAATTAGAAATTATCCTGAAAAACTAAGAAGCATTAACTAACTCAGAGTATTATTATTGCAATTCCTATAGTTTCTTCCTATGCAAAAATCTCGTAGAAAAATAAAGCCTGGGAATAATCAACATGTGAATTTGCTCAGAATAAAAGTATGAATAAGTATCGCAAACATTTTACAAACTATAAATACGAATAGAAATTATATTAGTTTTACATTACTTTGTTCTGTGTTGATAATAACAGGATATAAGAACAAGAAAAGAAAAATAAGCTTATTGGAAATATTTCTATTGGCTAAAGACAAATATTCCTGTTTCCATAATATCATGGATTAAGGAGATCCAGCACGACTGTTGGCTTCCATATCTTGCATATGGAGCGAATCGTTGAATAAACTTCCATCAGCACTGCTAGTGTCACTAGTATCATCTCTGCAAGTAGTGAGAATAATTAAGCTAACATTAGAAACGGTTATCAATTATAATAATCAACTTTAATAAATGGTACGCACTGCCTACCTTATGCCAGCTTGACTTAGATCACCAGCATTGTGAAGATACTGTCCTAAATCTGGTAGATCACTTAGGCCAGTTCCGGATGGAGGATTTAATCCGCTTTCACGACACCAAATTTGACGCATTTCCTGACGCCTTAAATTTAATTGTAAAAAACAATAATGTAAACCTATCATTTCTAGGTTTCATATGTATAGCTCACCTTTGCCGCATTAGAGATTTATACTCTGATATCCTCATTTTCTTTCCATCTACGATACATGTTCTCTTTGGTCGTGGTCGGTACCTGTTAAGATTAACGATAAAGCTTGTTAATCAATTGAAATCTACATGACTGATTTCTCTACACAAAGTCATACCGATAGTCCGGGTGTTTCTCCATGTGTAATTTGGATAACCGGGACTGTTCCTCGTAGTACGGCTGCTTCTCACTATTGCTCATTGCCTTCCACTTTGCACCTGATCAATATACAATTAAATTAACAAATAGTTCTTAAAAACTACAAGTTTCTAGAAATTCGACTAACCAAGAATTTTGGAAATATTGGAATTGTGCATGTCCGGACAGGCTTTTAATATTTTCCGTCGCTCGTCCTTGGCCCAAACCATGAAAGCTGAATTTTTTAAATAACAGGATTTGATTAAACATATCCTATAAATCCATTTTCCTATTATTAATGTTTTCTTACCATTCATAGGTCGTTTAATATGTGGCTTGGAATCTGACTCCCTCTTCTGCTGCCTTATAATCTTCGCACCTAATATTCAGATTATTAAAATTATACCCTTTCATTCATACGGATATGCTAATACTCCATTTGGATTTGTACACATACTTTGATGACA
This sequence comes from Folsomia fimetaria, assembly GCA_034695645.1. Classification (NCBI taxonomy): domain Eukaryota; kingdom Metazoa; phylum Arthropoda; class Collembola; order Entomobryomorpha; family Isotomidae; genus Folsomia; species Folsomia fimetaria. The sequence goes on from JAQFZJ010000020.1 coordinate 119,019, forward strand.
ACCTGATCCATACTCGCTATCATCCTTGGATCTATTGTGTCCAGAACCCATCATTTCTTCTTCTTGACCATTTCCATTCATACCATAAGCAGACGAGTGAGAGTATTGCCCAGCTTTCCCTTGGTTCATGGAAGTTTGAGGTAATGTTGGTGAAAAAGGGAAGGGTTGATCCTTGCCTCCGTTTCCTAAATTTTAATAATTATATGTCAATTTCCTCATGTCTGATATCCAATCACAATATAGTTTTGTCAAACTGACCAGATGGAAGAGGAAACGTTGCAAATGGCATAAATGTCGATGGTAGCACGAGACCAGGTGGTACTGAATTTCTGGAGGATGAATCCGCACCCATATTTTGCGGTAGTGACGGAGATCTATTCCCGTTACTCATCATAGCATCACACCCCCTTCCCCCTCCACTTCGAGAAGAACCCTTGGGCTTAGAAAGGTTTAAAGGGCCATCCGCTTCTGCTGGAGTGGGTGGCGAATGTTGTGGTGCAGACGGGAGTGCCCTCGGTGTTGATGTGGGCATCATTGGCATTCCTGGCCATCCTTGTGGGTTCGACAATACGAGCTGAGAAAATAAAATAATTAATGAATTACAAGATTACTAACTACGTCATATCATGCCTAAATATGATATTTTATATATTTGCCTTACAGAATTCTTCGAGATATACGGCTGCATATTTTGAAGTGTATTCTGAAACGCTCCTGCACCACCATGATGAAGCTGGTCAAGAAAAGGAAAGAGAACAAAGTTTTGGCCCATTGCTGCTGCCATCGCTTGTGGATTAAGGAAAGACTGGATGGGGGACGGAATTGGTGTCGCTTTACAACCGTTCTGCAATTGAGGAAAACAATTTATTATTATCATCATATTCCATTATTTTCTCAGTGTTGTTATACCTTCCCCCCACTCGCGTCTGCCCCACGCCCATGATGACCTCCAACCTGTTCTTGTTTTGTATGTGAGTGATGACTATACGAATTCGACGTGTGATGACCTGTCTGATGATGCTGACGATGTGGTTGTGAACCTGATTGCTCACACTCTCGCCTTTCTTTTCCGCCGGAATTCTGTAATAAAATTCAGATACAATTTAATTATAGTATATTATCGTCATTCAATTAAATAGGTATTCATAAAATTAGTTCTGTAATGAAATTGGAGATATCGGGCACCGGTGTGTATGACCAAATTGTGTCATAATGACAGAATCATCCCCCATTGGCTGAGACTGACTATTCTTTGGCATCGATCATTTATAATAGAAATATTATGTTTAATAGAAAAATTAGTGTATAAAATAGAATGATGTAAGCTCTATAATACCAAAATAGAAATAAAAGGCAAATTAAAAGAAATTAAACGAAAAATATGAATCCTTGTTCGCCTTGTATTTGTTGTGTAACGGAATGAACGTTATCTCCCTTGCAACAAATGTGAGACAATTCGCATACGCCCACACCCACACCAAGCCGAAAAGTTAAGCAGAAATTCTTCCAACTTTACCCGATTTTGAATTTAATCGCTCAGTCTCACACATTTTGAAGAGAAGAATTGAGTGCCAAAGTAAAGAAAAAAGAGGCCAAATGATACACTTCGCTCTGTTTTAGTCCAATGTGCTGTTCTCTTGCATACACAAAGTTGACATTCATGACCTGAGAAAAATGTGGCAGTTGAGTGACGAGCATATCCTCACAGAAGAAAGAAAGACGATACATTGCTCAAGAACATACACACATCGTCATAATAATGGAATGAAGGCAAGAAGAAGAACCACAAGACAAGAAGGTGACGACGGGCATATCACAATTGCTCCCTGAACTGTAATAATCATCTTATCTCAAAATATACAGTAGGTAGATGGAGTAAGTAGTGCACATATAAGAAAATTTTCTTCTTAATATAGATATTTCTTTAATCTATGGAACACATATGACACATATAATTCCAGATGCATTATCAGGATTATTGAACAGGATTATTGAGGTGTAATTATTGAAATAAAAGTAATGATGGATAAAAAAAGTGGTGGGAATTAATTTGTAATTTTGATACATCAGGACAGTGACATACTTTTCTCATCATTATCATTAATTAAAGTACTGCAAAGTGCATGGGCATGATTCAAGTGCCACATTTCCTTGTCACAATGAATCTCCTAATGAGTGCATATGCATTCATACAATGTATGGCATAAATAAATAACAAGAAAATAATTCACATGTTGTAGTTTATAGTGCACGACGTCATGAATAAGACCAAACTATTAGAAGGTTTGGTTGGGTTGAAGGTGGTTTGCTTATTCACCAAATGAGAATGAGATATGATCTATAAAATGAACAAAGGGGAAGTTTTTGACAAAGGGAGGGCCAAAGGATTGTTAAAGAAGGAGGATGGAGATGAATAAATAAATCTCATCTCGTAATAATAATTCTTGTCTCTCTTCAAATCTCCCTAAATAAGGAGAGGAGGAAGAAGGAGGAGGAGGAGAAAGCCTTTGAATCCTTTGATTTTGATTTGACAAAGCAAACACAAACAAAGATGAGATGAGATGAGAGAGATGATGAACTCCCTGCCTACTACTTCTCAACTCCTCTCCATATGTTGTGTTGGTTGGAAGTTTTCAGCAGGGCTACTAGGTTGTTCTTATTATTCCTTTTGTTCAAGATCATCAGTATCACAGTAGCAGAAGAGTTAGTTATAATAAGTCTAGAGGGAACCCTTTCTTGAGAGAAACTCATTTTAATTGGACCCAGCCAGATTACTCCTACGCGCAAGAGAGGAAGAAGAATGACGAGGTGAGGTTGAGGTGGGTGCTGTGCTGGTTCAGCAATTAATTACTATTTTAGTAACAATGTCTCAATAATACAAAGAAAAGTTTGATTTGACTTGAATACAATACTAATCATACATCTATATGAGTTGACATTGTTGCGGTTAATCGTTACAATTTTAAAATTAATTATGTCGTGTTGTGCAAGCAAGAACTTTTTGTGCAATACTTTTTCAGTGCATGAGATAAAGTTATGAACGTAATTATATATGTATTTTCCAAGAAAGGGGGAATCTCATTCATTTCAACCTTGGGTATTTTTTTATATTAAGAAAATAACAAAAAAAAACTTTCTTCCACGCACTTTGAATTAGAAAGTGCAACAATTCTTGTCATTGACAAATCTCAAAGGTTTCCTGATAGATTTTTTTAATGAAAAAGAGATCTTGATCTTACGTAAGAGCATCCATGATATTCAGTATGGATAAATCGTCTCTAATCATCTATAACTAGTTTCCTTTGACATTAACTTATTGTGGACATTTAATGAGAATTTATAAAATGCGTATTTTGCATTTCTGCAGCTCATCATGATAAATCTCTACTTCTTCATCCTTTTGTAATCCAACTGCATCTTTTGTTGAACGAAATAACTATTAGAGCATTATACAAATCTTCAAATCTGCTGCTACACAAGGTCTTTATCAGGTTCAAATTATTACGCATACTAAGTTCAATTTCAAAAGAAATTTTGAATGGAAATTCATCCTTAAGAAAAACTGATGTAACTTTGTATCTGTAATTCATTCTTTTCGATTCTCAGGTTCATTATCATTAATTACTTTATTACTTATATGTGCAATTAGTCCTAATCTATTAGGATAAATGCTAGTTTCAAACTCTAAGAAGGATCAATAACTCTTACATTTAGTACAATTTTGTTCTTCAAGTAATCCTGGACAGTACTACACCATACACACAAAAAACAGGAATTTCCCCTCAATAACTATTAAGTTTTTCCATGAATCCATGACCACAGAAAAGTTGAGAAACGCAGTGATCCGAAAGACAAGAAGCAAAAATTAGTGAACCTGGAAGTCCTCAGATTTAACCCAAATGATAGAATTTCCATCTCTCATCCCATCCGACCTTGTCTGCCTCTCCTCGTTATGTGTCACTGACTTGTCTTTTTCTGCTGGTCTTCTCCCAAGTCACCCTTCCTTCTTCCCATCCATAGTTGATAAAAACTTGTAATAAATTCCAAAGCAAATTCAGAACTACCGGAAAATGTGCGCCGAACCTTTAAATGCGGAGAAAGCCCATAAATACTTCATGAAAGGATAACTCACAAGAAGACTCATAATTCCTTAATGTGTAGGTTGTTGTGTGTGTGTGTGTGTAGTTAGTATAGTTGATGTGTGCCATGGACCAAAGCTAAGCAATAATAATCCTCTTCTTTACTTCTTATTTTCCATCCTGGCAGCCAACTAGTACAATTTTACTTGAGACCCAACAACCGAACCACAAAAGTTGGTAGTAGTGTTTAGTTGGATGGATGAGGTATGCGAAATCCATAATTCTATCGAAGAGTAACAACCCATCCAACAGAGAATGAAGTACACACACAGAGAGTAAAAAGTACAAGAATATCACATACATACATAATTCTCAAGAGAAGGACGACTACAACTACGGAACTCCATAAATTTGTCGGAAGCAAAAGCCACCGGGTCCGCTCGATTGCCAATTCACAAAAATGCGTCAACTTCTTGTGAAATTCAATAGTGGTGGTAAAAGTAAAGCAAACTCAAATCATTCCCCTGATTTATTACCACACTCCGGAAGAATTTAGGTGGAAACGGAGTGCATTATTTTGTATCTCAACAAACCAACCCTTATTACAAATACATACACACGTTGCATGCACACATACATTCAACTCCATAACCAACTATTATACCCACCCGGCCCATGAATCAATAAAATGAGCAATACAAATCTTTAAAAAAATTCCAATCCGGGCTAAACGAGATCAATATTAAGTCATCCGTGGTTTATGGCGAGACGAGAACAAAAATATAGGAAAAATAGTCTACTTTATTACAAACAACACAGCACACCCCCACACCACCAACTCCACTTTTATTCTGAACAAGTAAGTATTATTATTATCATCATTATTGTGCCAGAAACATATCCATACTTTAACGGATCATGAAATTTTGAGACAGGATGGAAAATCTATCTATATAACCATTGACTTGACTTGTTCTTCTTATTCTTGTGTGCCCTGCCTTTCATCAACTTTTCTTTCCCTCTCTCTCTCTCTCTCTCTCTTGTACAGTTCGTCGCTTACTTAATTTTGTGAGAACAAAACAGAGGAATGGAACTCGAGCCAAGAATAAGAGACGATGAAGATATTTATTTGAGTTGGTGAGGAGAGCAAAGAGATCATTTGTCAGAGAAAGAGCTCATCAGTCTTATTGTTCCTTCATTCACTCTTCTCTGCTCTGCTTTCCTGACTCCCATCATCGGCCCTCTTTGCTCCTCCTCTTCGTCTGCTTCTTCCTCTTCTTCTTGTCTCTCACAATTGCTCAACTTTCAACAACTTTTATTATTTTAACCCTTGACTTTTACCACCAACACTATCCGATACAATACATTCAGAGAGAAAAAGAAAAAGAAGAGAACCTGAAGCAGAGAACATAAGACAAACCAACCATTTATTCTCTCTGACTGAAGAAGAAACACTGCAACCGAAAAGAAAGAGAGATCAGAGTGAGAGACAATGAAATAAATGAGTATAGAGTTAAACTAAAGAACTTCTTCTATGCTTGGTTTTCATCTTTCGTGACTTTAGAAAGCAAACATTTTATTTTACTTTGCTTTATTCCATTCATAACAGGATTTAAAGAAGAAGAAGAATTTCAAAATTTGTTCATTTTGTTGTGTGACCGTTTTTCATATCGTTTTAAATTGAAAGAAAGGATTTCAGTTATAATACCTCGTTTATTTTACACAAGTAAAGCAAGTAAGCACCCACCCATTGAGATGAATTGAAATATATATATATATATATATATTTTCTGCTGGTGGATGGATGGTGTTGTGTTCTTCTATTACATTGCATATGCTGCTCATTACTACAAGAGAACTGATTGTGTACGTCTTTTCTTGCTGAATCTGCTTCTACTGTTGAGTGTTAAAAAGGCTTTTCTCTTCTCTCTTCTGTCTGCTAATGACAGGAGAGGAAACAGAGTAAAATAGCAGATCACTGGTTCTTTGGTTAGTTGGCTGACTGACTGACTCCCTTCTTATTATTTGTCACATTTATTACACTATTCAACAAACCCAGAAAATGAATTCAACCCTGCTTTTTCCACACAAAACACCGTCATGATCAGCTCAACGGCTCTTGATTTCCTTTTCCTGTACGACCAATAATAAGAAAGAAAGAAAGATTGTGTAGGGAACAGCAAAAGTTGAATAAAGGACAAACTAATTAGTCTTTTCTGAGCCGTTTGTCAAATTATATACTGCACCACTCACCACACACACTACCGTATTATGTACAGTGATATATACATGCAGCGCGGTATGTAAGTATATGAAGAGGAGAAAACCGAACAAAGTATGGCAAGGAATAAGTAAGTATGCATAGTAAATCCTAAACTTGATAAAAAGTGTATGATTTTAGTGTCCCGGAAACAATTTTCCCTTATATATAAGAGGAGTGACGAGATGAATTATTGTTCGAAAATGAGTGATTGAGTCAGTGTCAGCGACAGATTACATAAAGTCGTGGCAGGCAGCGTAACAAAGTGACACTTTATAATAATATGAACTGCTGCCAGGCGAAATACATATTGGATCAAATGAATGACGAGAGGGAAAAGAAGAGGCAGTAGCAGGAGCAAGTAGGTAAGAGGGAATGATGAAATCCCAACCCACCAACCAAGATCAACATATTACATTTCGAGTTCAAATTCATTTTTTGGTGACGCAAAGGTTGTTGATGACAAGCTAATGATGTCCAAACAAAATGTGAAGTACAACAACAAGAATGGGATAAAAAGAATTGATACTCATGGCAAAGCAGAAGCAGAACAAGAAGAAAAGAGTCAAACGCGGGTCGGATAATGTTTGTTAGGTCATCGCAATAGAATGAGATTTGTTTTCAGTCCCAAAAACTTGAGAAAATGAGATGAGATCAATCCCCGGAATGGTAAATAAGGTCACGTTGCAGAATAGAGATGCCTACTCAACCAACGCGGAGAGAGAGCGACTTCAACTTGAAAAGAAGTGAGAGATAAGGAAAAAGAAGCCTTCCTTGCTGGTGAGTGTATTAAGAGTCCCTTGGGAAACGTGGACAAGAAAGAGTGACCGAATCGGAGGATTTGTGTCCAGTGAACCGTCATGCAAAGAATAATCAAGTGCGACAAAGTCCGTCTCCCTTCTTCTCTCTCTTCTTCTACTTCCGTTCATCCATACCCTGTCATGTCCAACCATGCCATAGTTCACTCACTACTTGTCTTCTTCTAGTGCTAACAGAGAAATGAAGAAACATACATAAAACTAAAAAAAAGAGTGCAGATATTTGAATCACATTTGTTTGTGCAGCTCTAGTAGATAAGCAAAGGCGGAGATATGGAAGACGTATAAAAATATCACACTTTTCAGTTTTTCAACTGGGTGCATCAACACATTTCTTGGAGATTGTTGACCGTACGGAAATTGTAGAGATTTGAGATTTTCCGCAAATTCTTTCATGCGTATATGTATATTAGAGTGACTCGTCCGGCTACTTGTTTGACCCCAAGAGATCAAATGTTTCAGGATTTTACGATGTTGTAGCAAGACCCACTTTGAGGAAAGGTTTTATTTTTACGAGTTCCCTGGTGACTTTCATCCAACGCGAGGAGTCTTCCTTTCTTTTTGGCAACAATTCTGGAACAAGACAACTTCATTCTCCATTCAATTCGAAAAGAGGAGGAGTAGACAAGACAGCGCGCAGTTGAGAGACAAGCCAAGGATCAGCACCACTATACATATGTACAACTCAATTCTAATTCAACTCTTGCTTTATTTTACAAACCTTTCTTTCCTTAAAATTGTACAAATTACGCCATCCAACCCATTTTCAACTATTGTCAATTATACAAAATCTGTGCTTTCTTAATTTATATTTTTAAAAAACTCATTAATTAATTATACCTACCTATATACTTTATTCCTCTGTTTTCATTTTCATTTAAACTTTGCAATTTTTTTAACAGCTAAAAAAAGTCTTTTACTTGCTGGCAAAATAATAATTAGTCAGGAAAGCATGTGCATCTTTGTTTCGCCCAGTAAACAATTTCCTCTCCTCGTTCTTTCTTTTACTTCTCGTCGCAGTCTTAACAGGGAACACAGTTGACTTGAAAGGGAGACCTACATACATATATACCTATATGCAGCACCAGCATCAGCCTCATAATAAGCACCTCAACCTCAGCTATTCAGCAACAAACAGACCTCATTCTTGAATAAAGGAAGGAAGGAAGCAGAAAAGAGTCATGAATTTGTAGAGCACAGACGTTTTGTTAGCCGGACAGAGAATAAGAAAAAGAGGGAGCAAAGGCTAAAAGGAAAATGTTTTATTGCCAACCAACCAAGCCACTCACTCTTCTTCTTCTTCTGCCGACGACGACTCTTGTTTTGTCTCTTGTAAATACGACGGTGTAACCAAAAAGGAAAAGTGTATAACACTCAAAGATAGAAGAGAGACACAAGCAGTTAAGATGTCGTCAATAAGTAGGTGGTGGTGGAGAGGAGGAGGAGGAGAGGGGACATTCGACTGAATCAAATCGAGGTTATACAATGGAATCAAAATGCTTTTAACCCATTTATTCATTAACCGCAGAAATATTGCGCAGATTCTTTTAATTTTTGCATGCATGCATAATAATATATTTATGCACAAACTTGCAACAATCAATAATAATAGTATTCCGTTGGTTGTTATTACTATTCTTTTCTTATATTATTATGCAACTGTGGGTTGTTTATGTTAGGCTGGAATGGGAGTTATCTCAAGAGTCAACCTGCTTATCTATCTCACATCATTTCAATCCTTTCCTTCCGCCTCCATTCCATTCCAATCCTTGTTTTCATGAGAAAAAACAAGGCGAGATAAATTATGCTGGTTGGTTGTATCTTTCTGTATATGTCAGCCAGCTCTTGTTGTTTACTTTTCTTCTCAGGCAGGAATTACCCATTGTGGAAATACGTAGTTAGCAATTTTCAGATGGACGATGGATGGATGACTAAGGATAAAATAAGGAGAAGAAGACTGATGTAAGCAAAATACATATTATTGAGTGGATAAGATCTTCTGTTTTCTCTTTGTCTTGTCTTTTGAACCAACAACACATACGTAACAGGAGGATGGGTGGTGGTGGGTGACGTTGGTTAGTGGAAAGCAGTGGTAATACTGTAGTAAGAACAGATGATAGAAAATGGTGATAAAAGATGGGTTGTGCGAGAAAAATCTGTTTTAACAATTCAGGAAATGTGTGCTCTGGCTCCTGGTGTGAAACAAGGGCTTCATTCATTCATTCTCTTCTTATTGAAACATTGGAAGGGCAGCATGAGCATAGTTATGTAGAACGACAGACAGATAGATAGACATGCAGAAGAAGAAGACAGAGAGACCTGTTTTCCATGCTTGAAGGCTACTGCTAAATTTTTCACAAGTCGCAGGTTTTACGAGATTAAAAGAAACCCCGAAAGATGATGAAGTAAAAGAAGAAGAATTTAAAGAGATGAAATGAATGACATTCTTTTTGAGGAGAAAAAAGACTACCACAGAATTCAACCAACCGCAGAGTGCGGAACATTCAACTCAGCTATTAACAAGCGTCAAAATGAAATTAGGAAGAACACATTTCTTCTTTTTGGATGAGTGAAACAAATGAGCTGTTTGGTGTTGGAGAGGAATTTCAAGGAAGAGAGATGAGCTCTGTTTTTACTTTGCTTAGCTTGCATAACATGATAACAAAGGCATATAAGTATGTAAGAGGGGTAAAGAAAGGAATTTGTTTGAGATTCTTTTCCTAGCCCAAAATGAGACAGAAACAATCCTCCTTTTGTCACAACTGAAAATTATCTCTGACACCGGAGGGAACAAGAAGGTTGAAGTTGAAGACGGTGTATGGAGCATTTCTCAACTCGTGATGCACTTTCACCTCTTTGTCATCAACCCTTTACGTAAGTTTGGAAAAATAATAATATAGGGGATGGGAATTTATTTAACCTTGCGGTTCAGCTCCATACATTCTCAATTGTAAAAGCTGCCCATGTCATTTACAGTACTGATGAATAATTACAAATGGAGGAGAAAGTCAATTTGCGCCATATGAGACAATGCAAAATTATGGATGGAAAGTTTAACCAAATTCCAGGTGAGTAATGGCAGTTCAGCCACTCAGCCCTACCTGTCGGGACTGAAGGGAGGCCCTGATTACCTTGAAAAAAATGAGAAGGGATTATGAGACCTTACAGCTACCAACCCTGCTACCAACCCAGCAACGAACGGACGAGAGGGCATGGGATTAGGGTAGCATAGGGTCTTTAGGGATCTTTTGTCAATCCGAGTCTAAAAGGGCATGCCTTAGGTTCTCGCAGTCTCGGGGCT
>JAQFZJ010000021.1:0-128782 GCA_034695645.1 Folsomia fimetaria
CATCTTGCAGCATTGTTGAACTCTATTAACTTGTCCGTCATGTTGGAAGTTCTACATTTGCTATACATGTTCAGCAAGCGGAGCAACTTTATAACTAGACTCCCAGAAGATAAACGTGATGTTCTTTTGGGACGTCTTGCATTGCTTGCAGAGGTTTGTAAAATCATGTTTTTACATTTTCAAGCATATCAAAAATGAAAATAGTGAAGAGATTGAGATTGTAAAATGTTGCACATTTTAGAGCTGGGGTGGAAAAGAAGCTGGATTTGGTCTTGCCGTGTGCTGTCTACAAACACCGCTTCAGGTTTGTCTTAGTTAACTTTTTTCTGATCCTGATGACCCATTCTGTACAAGTTTGATGGTAAAAAAATGAACATTGGAAGGTCAATGACCCTGACATGTGGTCAATGAAACTAAAAATCCTTAACCACTTAAAGATACTTTTTGAGGCCAATGACTTCACTTTTAATTTAACTACAATTGCAATGGACGATTCTTGCAGAAATATATTTTGCTAAATTTTTGCGAAATCTGGGATCAGGTGGTGTAGAAGTTAATAAATTGTACTATGATATTTTCTTTGTGAATTACACAGGATTTTCCTGCCACTGCAACCACGGTCCATTTGGAATTTGCCAAATATGTGGCAGAACCTATTTGCAGATGGAAGCAAAGTGACAGTTGGCAAGTCATACATATCGAAAATGTACATTCGCTTTCTGGAACACCAGCCGACATTCTGGATGACATAGTTGCCCAATACCAAGTCCCTCCTGAGAAACAGGTATGTTAATGATACAAGAAAATATCATTATAATTTTTTAAATCTTAAATATTCGTGCATTATTAAAATTGTTAATATAAATATTTCCAGCTGGTCCTGTTCACTCATATTCGGCTAGCATACAACTTTCCTCACTGGGCTCAGCGTGTGCAATTGATCCAAGCACGTTTGCAGGCATTGTCCATCTTAGTATATGCCAATGCAATTCAGGACAACACTCAACAACTTTTGTACAATGGGTTGATGGAAGAATTGGTGGATGTTTTGGAACTGGATAAACAATACTTGACAGATATCAAAGCCGCTGCCCTCAAGACTCTTACTTCCATCATTCATTTGGATCGAGCTCAAAATTTCCCAAGGTGGGTGTTGACTTGCTTATTTAGCAAAACTACAATGTATTTATTTGTTTATTTAAATCCTATATTATATTTCTTTACTTTTTAGTATAATCGATGCGACGGGTGCTGGATCGTACCATGGATTTCTGCCAGTAATGGTTCGGACGTGCATTGCTGCTTTAACATCCAGCAAACCGAACGAACTCCACACTTATCCACTGTCACTTGCAACGTCCTTGTTCAGTTTTTTGTATCACTTGGCTAGTTATGAACTTGGAGGGGAAGCTCTCGTTAATTGTGGGATATTAGAAAGTCTTCTTAAAGTTGTCAATTGGAATACTGTCGACGTAGAACACATTACTGTAAGTTAAAAGGACAATCTAATGGAGTCAATTTACTATTTACGATATATGAGTGTCTTAGTGTGTTAAATATTGATCATTTAATTGTTTAGTTTGTAACTCGAGCTGTCCGAGTCATTGATCTCATTACAAATATGGATATGCAAGCATTCCAAGCACATAATGGGCTAACCTCATTTGTAAATCGTTTAGAGGTATGTGATTTAAAGCAGGCTAGAATTTAAATGAATTTCTGAAATATAATTGCTTAAATTAATTATCGTTTTAGATGGAAGTTAACGCTTGTAGAAAGGATCAGCCGTTTGAGATAGTTCCACGCTACTCGTATGCCAACCCACAGTCTTCCACAAGTATGGCTGACGGTGCTGGTAAGGATGACAATGTAGAAGTACCGATGGATACTGACGTAGGTGGAAGTCAGACTGTAAGTTGTCATTATCATCATCAACTTGATAAAAAATTGTTTAAATGTTATTGTTAATATCAAAATTTGCAGGATTTAAGCAGTGATACTTTTGTTCCCAACCTACTCTGGGGTGGAAACAGCGCAGCTACCTTCGTACACAACGGAACATCATGCCTAACCCAGCGTGCGGCTTTGTTAAAGTCAATGTTGAATTTCTTGAAAAAAGTTATTCAGGATCCGGCCTTCTCGGATGGGATTCGGCACATAATGGAAGGTTCATTACCTGGAGCTTTGAAGCATATTATAAGCAACGCAGAATATTACGGCGCATCCCTATTCATCTTGGCTACTGATGTTGTCACTGTGTATGTCTTCCAAGAACCATCGTTGTTATGCACTCTCCAAGACAGTGGATTAACAGATATTGTATCGGAAGCTTTACTTGTGAAAGATGTATGTTAACTATTACACTAATTTTATGTAATTTAGAACTGGTTAAATATTTTTTTATTTTATATTTTAGGTTCCACCAACTAGAGAAGTGATTGCTACAATGCCAAACGTATTTTCTGCCCTGTGCTTGAACAGTCGAGGTCTTAATGCGTTCATCAAGTATCATCCGTTTAGAAAGTTATTCAGAATGTTGATATCTGCGGACTATTTACCTGCTATGAGGCGTCGACGAACTGCGGAACCGATGGGAGATACTGCGTCGAATTTGGGCAATGCTGTAGATGAGCTAATGAGACACCAACCTAGTCTCAAAGTCGTGGCAATGCAGTCAATGGTTGAAGTGAGTTGTTATTTTCCAGTGATCATTAATTGATTCAAATGTACTCAATTTCTGATTGGTTTGGTTTATTTTTAGTTGTTGGAGGAACTATCAACTATTGGATCTAGTCCTCGTCCACTTGCAAAGGCCCATTACAAACCGGCAACACTTCCAGTAGTTAATTCAAATGCACGCAGTGGTGCTTCGGAAGGGGGCAGTAGTGAAGATGAAGAAGAAGATGACGAAGAAACTTCTACCGCATCACATTCCCAACCTGTACCTTCTTCTAGTAGAGATGAGGTCGCACCGGAAAACACACAATCGAATTCCGGTGTTGGCTCCAGTGCAGAAGACAAATCACCCATTCCATATATGGATTATGTCCTCAATGTGGTATGTGCCCTCGCATAATGAAATATCTAATTATTTAATATTATCCACATCTTAATTTCTTTCTTATAATAGATGAAATGTTTGGACGCAATACTCAGCAATAATTCGACTGATGACCATTGTCGAGAGTTTGTAAAACAGGGTGGACTAGTTCATCTAATGTCTATTTTATCTAAGGATACACTTCCATTGGATTTTCCAACCTCTCCTGCTTGCCAAGCTACAGCTTCTGTGTGTCGGTCTATTCTGGTAATATATATTTAATATTTATAATAATGATTAAGTGTTAGCATTTGTCCAAATTCGATAATAACTATTATTCTTTTTGTTTGGATAGACATTGGCTCACGAGTCAAATGTCTTAAACGCTGGACTTACCGCATTGCACCCGATAATGAGCCGAACGCGCAAATTAAACGATGCATTCCCTTATCCTGGTAGTAGTGTTCTTCTTCGCGAGCTTGCAGATTCAAAAAATCCTTCCGAAGCAGTCAATGATCCATATGAGACGCCAGCTTTACATGGAATAATATCCATTCACTCCATGATCACAATGTTCATTCATGTCTGTCGGACTGGACAGGTTTGTTCCACTTTTTCTAGTTTAAAATACTCAAAATGTTCACATGTACTGAATTTTGGTTGCATACCCACTTGTAGACGGACATTCGAACTATGGTGGTCAAAGAATGGGGCTCCGATTTAGGAATTGATCTGCTTAAAGAACTTTCACAACTGTATTTAAATCTTGTGTGGGAAAGCACGGTGCTTTTGTCCCTTTGTGGTGGTGAGTATCAACCTGGCACGTCCGACTTTGGGAGACAAGACTTAGAAAAATTAACTCCACTGGAAGGCCAGGTAAGGGGAACCAGAACCAGAACAAGTCAATAATTAAACGATATGTTTCTTAGTCTCATGTATTTGTTTTGTTATCCAATGCAGAAAGAGGCAGAAGTTAGTCTTAAAACAACCGATTCGAACAAGATGAACATTGAGCCGTCTACATCCAGTGCTCCGGATCTGACGGCAATAACCACTCCGTCGGAATCATCCTCGTCTTCTTCAATTGGAATTACTGGAATGGAAGTTGATGCCGCAGATCTTCTTGGACCGCCAGTACTAGTTAACTCATCCACTCAAACGACACAATTACAACTTAAAGAAATTAGTTGTGCAACCCTTCAGAATTACGCCAAACTAATAAAGCCGATATTAAGTTCGTCTTCTAGACTTGGCAGGGCTTTGACTGAATTTTTCGGACTTCTCGTAAAAGTATGTGATCTTTATTTTCGTATTGTTAACAATCGAAGTATGAATCTTAATTTATATATTTAATTATTATTCCAATTTAGTTGTGTGTTGGCTCTCCACTGCGCCAACGTCGTGGCCACCACATTCCCCAAGTACCAGGGGTTATGGTCCCCGGAGCCATCCCAGTTGCTACAACTCTTGCCAATCTTCTAACACTTGCTCTTAACTGGGAACCAAAGGCCAACTCTCCCGTTCCAAGGATAACCTTCAGCATTTGTGCGGTTGGGTTCTCTGCTCCTTTGCTGTTTGATGAGAAAAAATTCCCGTATCACTTGATGCTGCGGAAATTTATGGAAGCGGATGGATTAGATGCAATTTTCAGGCACTAAAAAATGACTGATAATATATAAATCGTTTCCTGCTCAAAATTTGTAACTAGAATATTTTATCTTTAGGATTTTTTACTGGGCAATGACCCCTCATATTTCATCCAACACACCGGGACCGCAAGTTATTAATGAGCATCAACTGCAGTTTTTGGAATCTTGGTTACTTTTAATAGAGAAATTTTCCAATCCCAAAACAATTTTGGATAATCAACATTTGATGCAAACGAAATCCCTCATGCTATCCAAATCGCCGGAATTTGATGCAAACGCGTTTTTGGCTCACATGCACAAAGTATGATTATTATAATAATTTAATATTTAATTGTTCTTTTCTTAATATAATCTTGTACAATTTACAGAAAGCGTTTGATGCAATTCTACACGTGTTGAAACAATATGGATCCAAGAATCTAGGGGCGCGATCAGTGGAATCCCTGCTAACTGTTTTATGCTATGTGTTCCGACTGAAGGTAAAAATCTCAATATGTGAAAATTGACTTAGTTGGATAACACTTGTTTTTAAATTTGAAATTTAACTTTGTACAGACAAAGCAATATTCACAGTCCAGTAGATGTTTGAGAGATGTAGAAATTGCTGAAGATGAAGAGAGGTCACCACGTCCATCGACTAGTTTACACCGACCAGGAATCACAAGACTTGAGATTCCTATTTCGTCTGGAATTAGACGTCTTGGTGATGGTCCTCCAGTTCTTCGTCACAGATCAATATTTCCATTTCCGCCTGCTCCTGCCCCTCTTCCACCTCCAATTCCAGCGCCAACACCGGCACCAGTAGTACAGGCACCAGTAGTAGTACCAGTACCAACAACAGAACCACCTAGTACTAGTAGTAACTCAGCTCAAAATGTATCTGCATCGGTGGATATGCAAGAGTTGGCTCCTTCTTCTACAGCCTCAACTTCCGCCACTCCTACACCGCCAGCTCAACCAAGAGGTGCTTCCTCTGATCCTACCATACTTCGTGGTATGTACTATTTATATTTAATTAATTTGATGGTAATAAATTTTGAAATTCTGTTTATATTGTATTACAATTTTAAATTTGTAAATTGTGTAGAAATCTCAGAGCGATTGGATGCTGCCGAAGCTCTGGGTGTTGATCCGAGCCACTTACAACATCTTATGGAAATGGGTTTTCCACTAGAGATGTGCATTGAAGCATTAGTCACTACCAGTAACTTGCTCTTAGCTACAGATTATTTGTTGAGTAATGGATGGACCACTGGTGGTAGTTCAGCCCAAGGGGGAACCGGCACACAGGTAATACTTCAGGTGGATTAAATTATTGAGAAAATGATAATTTAAATAATTATGTCTTCATTCATTTTTTCTTTATAGCTTGCTGCCAGTGAAGATAGAAGGTTTACTGCCTTGCTGAAACTTCTTGGTGATCAGGATAAGTCACAACAAGCTGCAAAAACGACGGATCCCGCTGCTACAACCCGTTCCGTATTCGATGTATGTTTACAAATTACATTTAAACATGAACAAACGCAATCTTATAATCTGCGTCTTGTGTATTTCCAGAATTTGGAGTCGCTAACAACTGAAGTTATTGATGAGTTTGCAAAAGACATATTTACCCTGTGCCTTGATATCTTGGACAAAATTCCAGAGTCCGTTTTTCGAATTTGTGAGCTGTTAGTTGCCGTGGGTCAACGTAATGGTTGGCCTTGGATGGAGAAAACTCTAGAATCTCTGTTATTGGAGGTTTGCTTTATTAAATACACATTATTTATTAAATCTGGTATCTGGTTATATAACAACTTATTGATTATGCGTGCATAGGCCATCGTGGAAATTTCTAAATGTCAAATTGCTTGTGAGACTGGTGGCCTGGAAGGACTTGCCTCGGTATCAATTAGTCCAGCATCAAGACTCTTTGGACATCGGGTCCACCTTTTATCCTTGTTGTTTGATGTAAGAAAAATAATACAATTTAGATGTCGTAATGACCCTTCATCACATACAGGCAATATTTACTAATTGATCTTTTACTTGACAGGAGATGACCTTTCTTTGCGGCATGGTTCTGGAAAGGAACAACTTGCCTCACGCTGCATTCAGTCTAATCTCCGCATATGAAAACACACTACGCCTATCAACTCATGAAGAACTAGTTGCTTGTGAAGTTATCAAAAATGGAATTCTGCAAACACCTCCTTGGATGGCTCCCCTCTTTCTTATGCTGGATCTGTACCAGAAAGCGGTTGCTTTTAGCAATAGAAAAAATCTACTAGAAAATGTATGCACTCAGAATAGTACACATCATCACGATGATGATTTACTTAATTTAAAATGGTTGATATTTGATTATTGTTGTTTTTCCCTCAGGAAACAAACTATCACTGGAAATGGTTTGATATTAATTCAGGAAAATGGTGTCCTTACTCGTCAGCAAATAATACCGTGATTAATAATGGATTTTGGGATGGGGAAAGCACCGTTCGAATAACAGCTGGAAGGAGACGATACGTCATAAATTTCAACGCCATGATTCAACTAAATGAAGAAACTAGCAATAGACGTCCAATTACTTTGTGGTTGAAGGAAAGTCCCACGAAAACATCAACGACAGATGCAAAGGTTTCTGTTAAAATTTGTGGTGATCAGCGTTTGAAATGTGTTGGCCCGCAACCATTAGCAAATTCCGACGTGGAAGATAAGGAAAGAAATACTTCGATTAATATTACTCGACCAGCAACGGACAAAGAAATGCGACATGTTCGAAATCAAAAGGAATGGTTTACTAGTATGGAACGCGATGATATTATGGATCTGATAAGGTGAGAACATTTTTAACATTAATCGTCAATATACCTATGTACTTTTGGAAGTGTTTCTCATTTTATTATTTTTATTATTATTATTATAGGTGCTCTGTGTCTTTCATGAGGAATCCAATCGAGCCAGAGTTTCTTCATGCCATTATGAGATTGTGCCTTCGATTAACTCGTCATCATGAAGTAGCTGTAATGTTTGCAAATCTCGGAGGAATTCAACTTGTTTTGGAATTGACACAAAATTCCAATTTTCCTGGGGTCCTCCCGCTATCCAACCTGCTCATCCGACATGTCATAGAAGATAGAGGGTGTTTAAGATATGCAGTCGAAAAGGTACGTGAACAAATACTAAAATTAAACATTCGCATAGATTGATAATATCAACCATATTTCTGTTTGATAATAATTAGATGATCCGAGCTAAAGTTTTAAGCACTGGAGCGTCAACATGCAAAGAACTCCATTATCTTCTTCGTGTCCTAGCTCCAATAGCTTGCCGTTGTCCAGATCTTTTTGTCTCTGTAGCCAAAGAGATTCTTCAAGTAGATCTAAACTTTGTTACGCGTAGAGGTATGGATTCAGAAACTATTTTAAAAATAAATATTATGGTTCATTTGGTTATTATTTATTCAAAATTTCTGTGGTAAACTTTGTAGAAGAAGACTTAAGACTGATTGTCAAAGCAGTACCATGCAAACAAGAAAGCTTAATAACGACTATGGGGGATGCGGCGAAAAAGGTGATTCAACAATTACTCGTTGCCCTTACTCTGAACAATCCAGGGGATGTGGATCAACCAAAAGAGAATATAACTGAGCTTGAGAAATTAGGAAGTTCTCAAATTAAAGTGATAAATAATACTGATGAGATGGTAAGACAGTTGATTGGATTATGGTTATAATGTTTTGTTTATTGAATTTATTTGATGATTTAACGCAATGTTTGGTTATTAGATGGATACTGATACCAATTCAAAGGCTGAAAAAGAAAAGGATAGTAAATCAGATGCCAATGAGATTTTAAGCAAACGTCGACTGATTCCGAAAGATGCCATTTGTCAATTGTTGGCTGAATCTGTTCATTCATACTCATATTCTTGCAAAATCATTGCGGAATATAATTTCCAGGGTGGTACAAGCATTCACGTTCCTGAGGTTTGCCTTTATTTACTTAAATTACACGCAGCGTTATTTCAAAATATTTCAATTAAATGTGTCCACGTTTAATATTTCAATAGGATTGTACTGCACTCGCCTTCTTGCTGGACAAAATGCTCCCACCAAATCAAACCGTTAGTGAGAAAGACTGTTCCACCGTTGTTCGAGACCTCGTATCTGCAATGTCCGGATGTAATCATTTACCAGATGCTCAAGCTATCGTGGTATCCGAAGTGAAAGCCGCATTACAACGTGCCTTGGCTATGAAGGAGTGTGTAGAAAAGCATAATAGAATCCAGGCTTTGGCAGGATTAATTTGCAACATGATTGAAGGTTGCCCTTCCGCTCCTGCAACACAAATGGTTACAATTGTGAAGCCAACACAATTATGGTAATTATATACCCATTTAATGTTATAAATCTTGTTATAAATTTTAAATTGTTTGTTTTTTCTTCTCAGCATGAATTCCGTTGTCCGACTTTTAATACGGAAGAGTGTAATAGTGGACTTGACTAGAATATCTCATAGCTTGGACTTATCCAGTCCTCAAATGGCAGCGACAATCAATGCAGCGCTAAAACCGTTGGAAGTGATTTCACGAATTGTAAATCAACCTGTTCCTTCAAATCCTCATCGACCAAAGCCCAAAACGGGATCGACCGTGCTTGACTCGGTCAATAATACCCATACTGGTATGTAGCTTATAAAGTTTAATTTAATTTAAATAAGTCATGAATAAAGTCTTAATCTTAATTTTCCTGGTTTTTGTCTCAGGTGGCACAAGCAATTCTGAATTGACACATGCTCAGGGAGAAGAGATTGTTGAAGATGCAGATAATACAGAGCACGATATTTCTGCTGCAGCCGAAAGTATTTTGGATGCCACTTCCGAAAGCCACACCCATCACGACCCTGCCGAGGAAAGAGAGGATGATGTGTTGGACGACATTATGGATCAATTGCTCGAAAGGTTGTACAAATTTCTTGGACATGATTATAAATTTGACAAGTTTACTTTTTTAATATTCTAATTTATTCTTATATTATATTTTATCTATTATTAACCTTTATTACTTTCGATCTTCTTCTAATTTATTTTGCTGTTTGTTATTCTCCTAATTGTGAAGTTGGTTGGATAGGGATAACAACACGCATGGAGATGAACAGTTACTCGCAGATGCACTCATGGTTGAAGCTACCAATAATAGGATGGAAACTGAACAAGAAGGAGCAAGAGAAGATAGAGATTTTGCAGAGCGAGGGGTTAGTTGCAAATACGACTTTTTAAAAACTGAAATGTGAACAGACAGAATTCATTGTATATTATATTTTGTGTTTATAGTTTAATGTTGACCATGGAGACAATGATACTAGTGATTCTGACTCTGATGATTCTGAAGGTGAGGACGATGAGGATGATGAGGATGGTAAGTGAAACGGAGGCAAATACATTAGGGCAACTTATGACATTTTTTTTAAATTATAGGAAATGGAAACAATGTTGGTGAAGAAGAAGATGACGATGACGAAGAGGAGGAGGAAGATGATGACGACGAGGAAGACGCTGTCTCAATGGATGATCGAGATCATGATCATATGATGGATGAAGGCTTTATGCGATTCCCAGGAATGGACCGTGACGAAGATTTGCTAGTTGTTCAGTACGGTCACGATGAAAATACTCCAGTTTTCTTCACCAACAACGCCAGTTATAATTTCAACGTTGGTCTGTTTGATGACCCATTAATTAGTGAACATGCCAGTGGTAATAGGGAATAGAATATTTATTTATTTACAATTTTGTACTAATTTGGGATATCTTGTTTGTGGTAGGGCTTCGTCTTAATCATCCATTGCTTACTCCACCCGTTGTCGATCCACCAACCATTGGCCCAATTACTGCTCGTGGTCATCGAGCCGCAAGAAATAGACGTTTCCAATACATTCATCTTCCCAGAAATCCTCCCCCGTCAATCCAACGGTAAGTTTGTCGAGTTAATTTTAATTTGTTAATTGTAATGCAATTAATATTTAATTTGCAATCCTTAAAGATTGTTGGGACCATCAACTGCACAAGATGCTATGCAGTTTACCTCAGGACAGTCTTTCAATCAGGGACTTGGAGTACAAAATCCAGCCAGGGTTTTGATGCTGGATGCTGCCGTGGTTAGTGAATTTTATTTGTTTATTTATTTGATGTTTCTCTTAAGAAATGATTGCAAGAGAAATAATTACAATTTAAATTTTAGGATCCAACTGTAACAAGAAATGGAGGCTCCGCAAATAATAGTTATCTTTCCAATTATACTGCGTTGCATTGGTGGTGTGAAGAATCCAAGGTTTTGGATGGGGAATCAATGCATGATTGTGTTATTGGTAAATTTTTGGTTTTAAATAAAAACCGGACCCTGTAGCTTAGTGTATGGTGTTTTGCTTATATAATTTTTAATGTATTTTTAAAACTAGCCTTGAAGAGACCGATTGTTGAAGCAATTGAAAGCGAGCGAGACAAAGCGTTCCAGGCAAGACGAGAGAAAAAGGCGAAAGAAGCTGAAGAAGCAAAAAATAAATGTAAGGAGATGAATAGAATATTTCAAGTATGATTGAATTTTTAAAATGTTATTTTTTTAGTGGAAGCCGCAGCGAAAACTACGAACGTGGATGCTGCTACCAATGCCAATTCCTCTAATTCAAATTCTGCCGATACAGATGCTGATAGGAACATGGAGACCGGCACAGAATCTGGAACCTCTGTCCAAACAGGTAAGGGTGTTGAACTTTATAGGTTTTAAATTTATGTAACCTTATCTTTATTGTTTTATTAATTTTGTAGAGCCCACCACTGCCCAGAGCACCGTAGAACCCATGAACATCACTGTTCCCAACCCCACAGCAAACGGCGAACCAAGTGTTAATAACATTCCAGTTACAACTCCCCCACCACAAACTTCAAGTTCACAAGAGTTGAACACTACCTATAGCCCAACAACCTCAACACTTAACGAAGAACGCGATGATGAAGAACATGAGTCAGATATGGATGTTGTACGTGCTATAATTTTAAAATTATTTGTTACCAATTTACCATCAAATAGTTAATTCATAACAATTGCAATTTATTTATTTTAGACTGCAGAGGAGCCGACTGAACGTGAACAGACGACTCCAGCTCCTGCTAATACCGGACGTCCGCGATCAGGAAGAGGTAGACGCCAATCAGGTCAGCTTAACTGTTGTATTGAGCGAGCCATAGATTTACACATTTTATTTCCTCAAAGTGATTATTTACGGGTACACTAAATAATTTCTTGATGTTATTAGGTGGACCACAATCAGAACGAAGAGGACGGAGACAAGGACTCCGAAGTTCAGCTCGCTTAGCTGCTGCAACTTTACGAGAACAACAAGTCAGTGTCAGCCCGAGCGGAAGTAGTCGTAGTCAACCAAGCCTATCTCCCCAAAATGTGGCATCTCCAGAGCAGTCAGATCAACCAACTGATCCAGCAACCGAACAGGTTCCAAATATTCCATCCTCAGAAATAGTCCCACCCTTGATAACAGCATCATCCTTGCAAGAAGTTCAACAGCCACCTGAAAGTACAACTACAACCAGTGCCCAACCTTCTGCTGGAAGAGAAGGCGTGAACGATGAAAACGAAGATCCTGTTGCTGGTCCTTCCGGCACGCAATCCATTGAAGACTTTAGAAACATATTGGGTGATATAGATATTCCCGAAGGGATTGACCCCTCTTTTCTTGCTGCATTGCCTGAAGACATGAGACAGGAAGTCATTTCCGAACAGTTGAGGTTTGTTTGTTTTGTGTTTGATAGCTTTCTTATAACTAAAAACAACCAATTATATTTCTTGTTTAAATCTAGAATACAAAGACTAAGACAGAGAAGCCAAGCTGTGACGCAGGAAGTAGTTGCAGTTGCTGATGTGAGTCCAGAATTTTTGGCTGCACTTCCTCCCAACATTCAAGAAGAAGTGTTGGCTCAACAGCGATTGGAGCAACAGCGCCGAGTTGCAACTGCAAGCAATCCAAACGATCCTGTAGATACGGAAGCATTTTTCCGAAATCTGCAGCCATCACTTCGTCAAGTGGTAAGTCAATCGTTATAGGCGTACTCTTCAGTCTTGTTTAACACACTATACTTCATAACTGAAATAAACTGACAATTTTTTTTCAAATTTATAGATCTTGGCCGACATGGATGAATCTCAAATAGCTGTGCTACCAGCTGATTTGGCAACCGAAGCTCAGGGTCTTCGTCGTGAATGGGAGTCTAGAAATCGTCAATTATTACATGAACGATTCTTTACGCATGGCTACAGCGCGGGGTCTGCTTTATCATCCATCTTAAGAAACAGTGGTAAGTGCTAAGTTTCATGACCCAAAACGACATGTTTTTTAGGGGATGAATTTTTATCATCTTTTTATGCATTATTTATTAAACTTTAGATATAATAATTCCAGGAATGCGAATAACATCTCGATATGGTCTGCAATCTACCATTACTGGACGTCCAGCGTGGGCACAACCATGGCCGCCTCGTGGTCCCGCAGCAATTGCGGCTCAGCATATGCTCATGACGAGTAAAATTAAGGGAAAGCAATTGGTTGATAATGAAGCGTTATCTTGTCTCTTGGTGTTGTTATTTTTGGATGATCCTCGTCTCAATACTGGTCGCTTACATCGTGTGCTTAGAAATTTGTGCTACCATGCAAATACTAGACAGTGGGTTATTAGGGTAAGTTTAGTTTAATTAAATAATATCGAATTATTTTATTTATTTGTTTATTCTGTTACAGTCTTTACTATCAGTTATGGAGAGAGCTAACGAATGTAGTCGTTTACCACACCAAATCCCGTCACTACAGTCTTCAACATCTTCTAAATCTACCAGTGAAACAACAACCATGACATTATATGATAAACAATTAGTCCCCTTGACCGTCACACCGTCTTGGCTCAACCTTAGTTTAGATGCGGCACTTGGCTGTAGAGCAAGTGTCTTTGAAATTCACAAATCTGCTGGCAGCAGTGGGAAGAAATCTAGTGGTGAAATTCGTATGATTTCCATTCATGCTCAGGCTGTACCATCCATCTCCAAGTAAGACAACCTTTATTATACTTTAAGTGTTGGGATTAATTTAGACGAATCTAATAATTTTTTTAATGTTTAGGCACACCCTAGACGTATTGAGTAACCTCGCGAAAAGCTTTCCCACCCACTTTTTACCAGCAAAAGGAAAGCCGTCTTTATACTGTCATGAATCCAGTAGTAAAATCTACAATTTAATTGAGCGCAAGCCTCCAACTCCACCTCCAGAGTCCAAACCAAAACCAGGAAGTGCTTTTGGTAAAAAGTCGGATATTCCAGAGTTTTGGGAAATTTTGTTGAAACTTGATTCTTCCACATCATCGAGGAAGGTATGTTGCTGCTCACATTACTATTTTTCTTTGCTTTTTGTTGTTGTGCTACATAAGGGTCAATTTAATTCTAGGGGAAGCATGTGACAAAAATTAACTCTAATACGAATCCTGGCATTGAACAAGGCTGCCCTGCTATCACCTTTGAAATATCTCCTTTTGGGCAATTAATAAACATGTTATCATACGGGTGCATTCGGCGAAGCACATTGCTCACAGACAAACTCCTGCGTCTCTTGTCACTGATCTCGTTAGGCATACCTGATACTTCTGGATTCGGTAGGAAGGTTTTATTGGAAGAACCCGTAGTTCCCCAAGATCCTACACTTCTCATCACCGAGTCTCATTTAAGACTGATCGTGGAAGTTATAACCTCGAAGAACTGTACTGAAGAAGGTCTCGAGGAAGCGACTTCCTTATTGCTCAATTTATCATACGGGCCACCTTTGACTCGGGATAAGGTATTATTATTTAAATCATGCCATTGATTATTCATTGGTACGTTTAATGCAGAATTAAAAATATTTTGTATTTTATTCACTAGATCTTGAATCTGTTGATGGAAGGAGTTAGAGAACTTGGAAATGTAGTTTGCGCACACATTGCTAGTCTTCAAAATGAACTTCGTTCATTGCGAAAAGAGCCACTGGTTGAACCCTCCACCCTCGCTGAAGAACCACAGGGAGGTCATAGCTCGTCTGAGCAGGATGCAGATAGACCCTTTAAAGGAACTTTGATGGACAGGTAATGGCATTTTTTGTAATGGTCACGTTGTGATTTGGCTCTATAAATTACACACTGAATGTAATTTGTATTTTTGTCATTAGATTCACGAAAGACACGGTGGTGATTCAGCCCAGCTCAAAAAATAAGGCTGCATACGAACTCCAACTTCCATCTATGACAGCGCTTACGTCAAAAACTTCTAGCCAGTCATTCTTTTTGCGCTTACTCAAGGTTATTATAAGTTTGAGGGATTCCATTGAAACTGCGATAAAGAAATACAAACTAATGGGTAAGTGTATAATCAGTAATTGATGAATTTCGTTGTGGTGGGTAGTGACGAGTGTGTAACATAATATTTGGTCTTTACGTGTTAGGAGGAAGTGGAACATCCAGTGGTCCATTGGGAGGGCCTTTGATGTCAAGCACAGTAATGAGTGGAGACCGATCTTTACTCAGCGCCGTCACTGCCGGTATGCCCGAATCAGCTTCAAGAGAATTCCGTGAAGCGTTTGAACGAGTCGTGAACTCTTCTCGTTTACGCCTTAATGAAGAACAACCAATGGATGTTGATCAAGATCCAGTGGATGGAGCTGAACCAACAGCGAATCAACCTGGTCCGCCACGACGACGATTGGAGTTGGATATTGATGAAAGTAGTGATGATGAAGAAGACGATATTGTGCTCCCCATGAATGATCAACTTCCCGCATTAGTGCCCAATTCCGAAGCTACTTCTCGTGTTGACATCAACAAGTTGCTGCCAAGATTAAGCTCATTGTTGGACTTGGATAAATTGTGGGAGACGTTGAGTGAATGTCTACTGGAACTGGGTCATACACCGGATCACCATGCTGTTCTTGTCCTACAGGTTAGTTAATGTCGTCATACATCTCTTTTTCAATGCAGATATGTTCATGGATATAATGCATGTATATATCTACATTACGCTTGCTTAACAATTTTTAGCCGGCCGTGGAAGCGTTTTTCTTGGTTCATGCATCTTCAAGCGATAAGGAAGAAAAGACGGCATCCAGAGAATCAAGAGAAGCACAACTTGCTCATCTACAACAAGATCTCCCTCCTGTATCACCAATTCAATCCAACTCGGACACCAGAGTGTTGGCAGATACTGAAATGACCGAAATAGGTAGTTCCGGAATGCTGGACTCTTCTCAACCCAATTCAGTTACTTTAAGTTCAGACACACGCAAGTTTTTGAAGTTTGCGGGTAATTCTTATACTAGAACTAGAATTACCACTTATCTACTCAAATGTAGCAATTATTATTGAATCTAACAATGCAATTGTTATTTTTAACGTAGAAACGCATCGAACGGTGCTAAATCAGATACTTCGTCAGTCATCATCCAATTTAGCAGAAGGACCATTTTCTGTACTTGTTGATCACACGAGGGTGCTTGATTTTGATGTTAAACGGCGCTACTTCCGTAGTGAACTGGAACGATTGGATGAAGGCGTTAGGCGTGAAGACTTGGCAGTACATGTCAGACGTTCCAATGTATTTGAAGATTCCTTTCGCGAATTACATCGCAAAGCAGCAGAGGAATGGAAAAATCGATTTTACATTGTGTTTGAAGGTATGCATGTATCTCAATGCGTTTATCCAGTCAAGTGGTAATGCTAAAATACTAAAATTTTGTTGTCGCTGATTTTTCCTTATAGGAGAGGAGGGTCAAGATGCGGGTGGATTATTGCGGGAGTGGTATGTGATTATATCCAGAGAAATATTCAACCCGATGTACGCCCTGTTCACAATTTCACCTGGTGATCGTGTCACCTATATGATAAATCAGTTGTCTCATTGCAACTCTAATCATTTGTTCTACTTCAAATTTGTTGGCCGTGTCATTGGTAAGTACAAGTAGTTGCAGTTATTATTATAATATTGAAAATGGATTGTGTTTGATCATATCATTATTTAATTTCTTGTTACAGCTAAAGCAATTTATGACAACAAACTCCTGGAGTGTTACTTTACTCGATCATTTTACAAACACATTCTTGGAAAATCTGTTCGTTACACGGATATGGAAAGCGAGGACTACAGCTTTTATCAAGGGCTTGCTTTCCTCATAGAAAATAAGGTGGATGATCTTGGTTATGAGCTCACTTTCAGTACGGAAGTGCAGGAGTTTGGAGTAACCGAGGTACGAGACTTGATTCCGAACGGAAGAGACAT
Organism: Folsomia fimetaria; assembly: GCA_034695645.1. Taxonomy (NCBI): domain Eukaryota; kingdom Metazoa; phylum Arthropoda; class Collembola; order Entomobryomorpha; family Isotomidae; genus Folsomia; species Folsomia fimetaria. The sequence goes on from JAQFZJ010000021.1 coordinate 17,024, forward strand.
CCCAGTTACGGAATTCAACAAGATGGAATATATTCGGCTGGTTTGTCAAATGAAAATGACAGGCGCCGTTAGAAAACAGTGAGTATTGCACCTACCTTTATGTACTTGAATATTTGCACACGGATAGTTTTATACATATTTATATTACTTTACAGATTAAATGCATTTTTGGAAGGCTTCTACGACATCATACCAAAAAGACTTATATCAATTTTCAACGAACAAGAGTTGGAACTTCTTGTATCCGGTCTACCAAACATTGACATTGAGGACTTGAAAGCAAACACTGAATATCATAAGTACCAGTTGAATTCTCTGCAGGTAAACTATTTTTTTCTGTTTTGTAAAGTACACTTGTTTCGGAATTGAATTACTTACATGATTATTATGACTTGTAGATTCAATGGTTTTGGAGAGCTTTAAGGTCATTTGACCAAGCCGATAGAGCAAAATTCCTCCAGTTTGTTACTGGAACGTCTAAAGTGCCTCTTCAAGGATTTGGAGCCCTTGAAGGAATGAACGGCGTCCAGAAATTCCAAATTCATCGTGATGACCGGTCCACTGACCGTCTTCCCAGTGCTCACACATGGTAATTTAAATTTTATACACTTGCATTCATTGCAATATGTCAATTATAAAACCCCGTCTTTCTTCCAGTTTCAATCAATTGGATTTACCAGCCTATGAGACTTACGACAAGCTGCGGAGTTACCTTTTGAAAGCCATTCACGAGTGCTCCGAGGGATTTGGTTTTGCTTAATCTACTTGGATGGAGGTGAAGTATATGATGATGGGTGATACTAAATAAATTAATTTAACCTCGTACCTATTTCAGTATCTTCGTAATTAAAATTTGTCATTTTTGTCTGATCATACAAACGACTATTGAATATTTTTAAGTGCAAGCGATTTTAGTACCAATGTAACTAATTTCTAAATGTAATAAATTGTTCCCTAAGATCTATTATATATCTAATTTAATAATTATTCTAAACTAAAAAAAATTAGCAGATTTATGATGGATTATTATAAATACGACATCGAAATACATTACATACATGAGTGGTGATGTCAAACTTTGAACTGTTCACCAGTGATATTTACATAATTACATGTGTATGGGCTATATATATATATTACAAGATTTGTGTAGAATAATGATAACGATAATAATAATAATTACATAAATTTATTAATTATACTGATACACTTTTGAACATGAACTTGTTGTTTTTTTCAAATAAGTGAATAAAACAAATGAAATTAAATCAAAAGTTGTGTTGCATTGCATCATGGAACAATGGTTTATTGAGGCCGTTTGCTCCAATTTCTCCAGCATCATGAGCAGCGTTGGGTTCATGGAGCCCAATTCCAGAAGTGGTGGTGGTGGTGGTTATTTCTCCATTTTGAGTGTGCTTACGAGTATTACGTAATACACTCACTAGACTCGAAGAGCTGCCTGCCTGTCATGCAATACCGAAATGGCGATCACCCACTTATTGTATACAATACAGGCACATGAAATGAAAGAGAAAGAAAAGGTACATGTGCTATTGTTGTTGATGCCGGTATTGATGGTGGTTGTTAAAGAATTTGACAGTTCTTTTATGGTTAGGTATATAAATTGAAAGAAAAATACGATTTTGTAATAATTGCGTTCCGAATTATTGATCAAACATTTGTGTGTCTACGACCACAACCGACTTGCTCGTCGTGGTCACCACCAGTATTATCAGTATTACATTTGTGGATGATCAGCCACCAAATTATTCGCCGTTGTTTAAGTATGGAGCTGCGTAAAAATCTGGGGACGGTGTATCCCTTTGGAGGACCCAGTAGACTTCCCGTTCCGTTTGATTTGGTCGGGTGGGATGTGGAGTGGAAAGATTATCAGCCGCCGGTATGATATTGAATTTTGTTTTTAAGACCAATATTTCAATTTATTTGATTATGTAATTTTGTGTTTTTAGGTATTTACCATTCCAGGAATTCTAAAGGGGGATAAGCCATGGGCAGATAAGGAAATTGGAACGGCTGGATTTGCTCCAAAATTTAATCAAGTGGATGGGCAACTTAATCGGGGTAGTTATGAAGGGAAAATTAAGCTTGGTGGGTGTGGTCATCCGTTAAACCCAATAGGAAGGACGGGACTTGGTGGTAATTAAAAACCGGAATAGTAAAAAAAAATCGACAACGATTGAAAATTGATTTATTACCTAGGTCGTGGTAGTTTGGGCAAATGGGGTCCTAATCATGCCGCAGATTGTATTGTTACACGGTCAGTATCTATGCTTTTATTAAAATTCAAGAAGCCATACATAATTATAATTACATTTTTGCAGATGGAAAATCAATGATAAAGATGAAATTGTTAAGACTGCTGGTGATGATAGTCTTCCTGTAGTGCAATTTGTTGCGATACGTCGTCAGGATTCTGGGGAGATTGCAATCCCAGGAGGTATATTAATTTATGTGAATCGCATTCCTTTAGATAATTAAAATAAATGTCTTGATTATTAATAATCAATAATTATTAAGAATGTATTTCAATTATAATAATTTGTATTATATTTATTAGGCATGGTGGAACCAGGGGAAGAAGCTCTTCAAGCAGCCCAGCGAGAATTTGTGGAAGAAGTTGTAGGCATTGATGACATGGACGCTGTCGATCCTATACTGAAACAAGACTTGAATAAAGTTTTTGAGCAGTATAAAATTGTGGATAAATGTTATGGTGAGTCCAAACTGATTGATGATACTATTTTCGCTTGATTTATTAATTTAATAATGAGCTGTTACATAGCCACATTGATTTATAAATTATTACAGTTGATGATCGCCGGAACACAGATAATGCCTGGATTGAAACCTGTGCCGTTAACTTCCATATTTCCTCTCATTCGCTTTCAATCTTTGATAAAATGAAGTTTAAAAGTGGAAGTGATGCAAAAGAAGCTTTTTGGATTGATTATGAACCCAACATGAAATTGTATGCTAGTCATGGTGCTCTTATGAAGAAAACAGTTACTATTTTGTACGATGAGTGGAAAAAACGCAATCAATAAATGACAATCTTACAAATAAGATTGTTTTAAGACAAATATGAATGAAATGTTTCCATATCTCTAAAATCAAACTCGTGCAATCATCATTGTAGCCTACATTGCATAAAACTCGATACGGAGTGGATGCCAAAGCACGGGTTAATATACTTAATACGTTTATTCGCATTGTAATATAAAACCCGGACGCAGGTGCAGATTTTTAGGGTAGATAGTGTCAATTTTCTCACAATTATAGAACTGAAAGAAAATCCAACGCGTTCCACTACATGAATGACTGACTGATCCAAGTTGACTTCTCTGCTTGCTTTGCTTAAATTAGACTTGCATAATACACATACAATGACGGAACGGATAATGTGACAGCGCGGATTATCTTGATATCGCTTGATAAATGTTATCCTTATCTTCTTGCATTGTCCACATATTGAAATACACCATACCACTGGTGCATAAAACGTATTGACTTTCCACCCCGTAACGGATCATTGCTCAGTTTACGTTCATATTTGTGAGCCTGAACTTGACGTTGCGCTGATAACTGGGTCGTCGCATCATCATGAAGCACGTTACAGTAATAATTGTCGCGGCTTTTGTCGCCCTTGCTTTACCTTCTTCCTCCACCGGGGCACCATCCATTGACGAGTATATGAATTTGCGGAACCAAGTTTTCCAGGTTAGTGTACTCCGTGTACTCTTATATGCCCTATGCATGAAATTATATAGACATTTGTATCACAAAATGCAATGGGAGTCATTTTAATAATGCATAGACAGAGGATGCAATTTTCCTTGGAGGCAGTTCCACCTTGGATGGAAGGGAAACGTTTGTAAATGAGATTCTAATGACGTTTAAAGAGCGTGAATACTCACAAGGATTGGATTCTACTAATGGCGAATGGTTTTCCGCAAACAAACACATTTTCCATGCAATGGATCTAATTGAAGGGTCCAACGTCTTCCAAATTATTCGGTTGATGCCCAAGGGTACTATTTTTTAAGTGCATGCATATTGTAATATGAATAAAGAACGAATGTTGTAATTCTGTGTTTAGGAGCTGCCCTTCATATGCACGATGTAACAGTTGCACCCACGGATTTCTTCGTTAAGAACATTTCCACCTGGGACAACTTGTATTATTGCATTGGTGACAATAACCACCTTCTTTTCCGCTTTTATCCGGGTCAACCTCCGTATGGTTGTACGGAAACAAGTCTTTGGAAAACGATGGTATCTCTCAGAAATCAGGCTTCCAGTCCGCAATGGGTGGATGACTTCCTCTTCAAAAGTATGAATATGAGGACGCAAACCCCAGATGGTATGTAGGACTTATACTTAATTGACAGCAGCAGCAATTCCTATCTTTTTATTAATTAATTAATTATGATCCGAACAACAACTTGTTTTTTTCAATTTCCACAGTTGATTACCCTGACACTAATATTGCATGGAATATGTTTGAGAAGAAGATAACAACGGCAAGTGGGATGGGTGATTATGAACCAGCATATCGCGAATATTATTACAACACGCTCAAGTACCATTATGATGACAACGTTATGTATATCGAAATGAGAGGATTACTTAGTTCGGTAACACCAATTAATTTTATATCCTGATTGATTGATGATCAATCAGTGCCCTGTCCTGCCCTGTCCACTTCAAAAAATGTGTACATTTTTATTATGCAAAGTTAATTAAATCCTGCTAGGTTTATCATCTGAACCAAACCGAGTTGACGAGTAGGGCAATATTGCGAGGGTTAAAGGAGACGACGGATCGGTTTGTGGCCGATTATCCAGATTTTTTTGGAGCCAAGGTAATCGTGGATGGAATGATAATGTATCATAATGGCAGTGTTATGCAATAATGGTTACTACTTGTGTTGCAGTATATTTATGCACCCCATCGCTTTCACCCTGCAGCGGATATTGGCAGCATGTATGTAATAATACTTGCTTCACTATAATTATAAGTGCATGCACAAACAATTGTTATATTTCTGAATGCATTTTCTTATCAGGATTGATGAAGCTGTGCAAATGAAAATCGATTCACCCGACTATTTTGCTGGTTTTGACTTGGTTGGCCAGGAAGATAAAGGGTACAAAGAACTAACATGATGCATATATTAACATTGTCCCTAACTAATTGTGTATGTACCACGTTAAGGGCTCCACTTCTCGCTTTCCTCCCTCAATTATTGAATGCGACTGATAAAGGGGTCAAATTTTTCTTCCATGCTGGCGAGACAGGTTTGGTCAATCTATCTGTGAAATATCTTAATTAAATTCTAAATTTATTAACCCATTCAAACAGACTGGAGGGGTACTAAAATCGATGAAAACTTGGTTGATGCTATCCTCCTAAACACTACCCGGTTCGGTCACGGCTACTCACTGTACAGTCATCCATACTTGTACCAAAAGGCAAAGGAACAACGCATTGCGGTAGAAGTGTGTCCAATTTCTAATCAAGTAATTGCCCATAATAATTACTTATAATAATTAATCATGTCTTATGTAATTCAGTTATATGTAAAATTGTAACAGATACTCGGTCTAGTCAAAGACTTCCGTAACCATCCAGGATTCAATTACATGAGAGATGATTTCCCCGTAGTAATTGCGGCTGACGGGCCTGGAATTTATGGCACCACTGCGCTTTCGCACGATTTCTATATTGCATTCATGGCTATGGGAGGGCAAAGAGCGGATCTTCGATTTCTTAAGAAACTCGCAACAAACTCCATCGAGTAAGTAGTTAGGTAGTAATTAAATTTGGAGGCAAGCAGCCAGAGTAAGTAATATAAGTCTTAATTGTTATGTGCCCGTTCTTACAGATTTAGTGCAATGTCGCCCTCAGAAAAGGTTATGGCACAAGCCCGATGGGAGGCAAAATGGTCAGCTTTCTTGGACGAAGTGATTCGCCTCTATTCAACCTCGCAACAAGACATACTTGATAACTCAATACCAACATGATAGCAAAGCAACATGTCCTAAAACCAAATGAATTATAATTAATATGATGTTTATATGCTCAAATTGATTGAATAAATTGCCCAGTAATAAAAAAATTCTTCATCATCTATTTGGAAATTTGTACTATGAATTTAATGGGCGGAAAATATCGTAGAGAATGTATATAATTTGTACTACATGTCTATCTAGATATTTTACACATATATATTTTTACTATATTTTTACACATTTGACGTTAAAATTGATATAAACTTCTATATTTTGGTGGTGTTAGGACTAATAATGAACAAATAACATTGTATAAGATTGACTCGTACTCATCATCATGCACTCAACCAACATCCTCAAGTAATTGCACTTTGTCACTCTGCTTTTACATACATACTAATTAAAGAGAACGATGATTTAATATATATTTTTTTAAATTACAAACTACATATTAATCTAGCCTAGGTATATAGATAATTGTAATAAAAAGTTTGTGTCAAAAAGTTTGAGTTTGAGTTGATAACAAAAAATAATATATTTCGTCAGTAGTGATGCTATTTGTCATTTAGAGAAAAAAATCTGTATGCAGGTTGTTTTGTTGTCTGTATACCCTGTATGTCAGCTATGTATTTATTTCTTTAAATCCAATGTCATGGATTATGCCTCACATGCAAGTATGTATATTTAAGTCTTTAGAAGACATGCATTTCCTTTACTTATTTGGTGAATAAGATAAGGGATATGCATGTCCTGAGGGCTTAGCAGACCAGGTAAGAATAACAAACAATAAAATAAATATGAATTTGGAAGTTACATTAACCAATCATAAAGTAGTCTAAAGTAAAATAGGTGCAGAAGTCAGAGATTATTAATTTCTATTTTTGAGCTTTGGGTATAATAAACTGGAAGTGACTGGTAGTACGACGCATTTATTACCATTAAATGCTATCAATACTACCAAGTACACGGGTCTCTATATATCCATCTATTTTCCCTATTTCTTAAAATCCTTCCTTACATTCAAATCTATGTGCTATGAGAAAACAATTTGTTGCTGCTCTGCCGGCAACTTTTATTAGTTTAATCACGTCATAGGTTGAAGTAATTTTAATAATAAAATAATGAGACCGAGCACGGTCCGTTGTACCCCGGGCCCAGGAGGAAGAAAGGTCTCGCTCATTGACCCCAGCGCTGAATATTTCACGGTCGTCAATATAATGAACTTCACCTTCACACTATTTTTAATTAACTTTAATTTAACATTTGATAGATGACCAAATTTTGAAACAAGCGGTAAGAGAGGATATCCCCAAAAGAAATACAACTTCTTCGGGGATATATACATAGGTTTATGCCTTTAAAACGTGGTCTGAGTGTTATTGGAACATTCAGGCTCATTGGGTGGCGTGTCAAAATTTGTTACGAGAAAATTGAACCAATAGTGATGTGCAGGCCATACAGACAACCAACCTCATACCCTAACAATTAATAATAATAATAATACTATCTCTGTAATTTACATTGTCACGTAGTTAGCTCAAACTAGATGATAGATGTTGTTAATTTTGTGTTTCGCTTTGATGCGATGAAAGATGCTCAACATCTTTAGATTTTAGGACATCTAACTAACTTGTAATAAACTAATTTATATTGAACTTAAAATGCTTACTTAATTTCAAGATTCCACCACCTTCTTTTTTCGTCGTCGAGCATGCAAACGTCCAGTAAACACGGTGCTGGTCTCTTCAACAAAGTCGGCCATTGCTTCTGCAATCCCTTCGTCAATTTTGGACTCGTTATACCGTAGTGTACCTGTAGCCCCATCACGAATGGCCATATTTCTAGTTTCTTGAGCTAAAAGTTGTCGAAATGCTTCATCTCGTGATTCAGATGTGAGGGCAGCAATGAATACTTCTTCTTTATCAGCATCTGGACATCTACTCGTACAAATCTTAACTCCTCGGGGAAATTTGGAATCCATTTCATCTTCGTTGTTGGTTGCCGAAAATTGCTTTTTCATTAGGGCCGCAGATTCATGAGAATATAGTTGATCATAATTGATGTCTAAATTTTGATAACTTAGCTGCAAGAAGATTTAACAAAAGAGATTGTTATTAACTATTATAAATTTAATGTCAGACTTAATCAGACAATGTTATAAAAGACTTACTAAAGCTAGCACTGCGTAAAATGATCTCGCCGTTTCTGTTCTATCGATACTTTTCATGTGATAAAAAATATGTTTAAGAGGAACCCAACTGTTTGCACCAATGCTGGATTGACTCCCATCAAAAGAACTTCGGGTGGATGGAGATGAAATTAACGGTTCAAAGTGGTCTTCTGCTACACTTTGAGGTCTATGAGGAGGAGAATTAGGCACAAGGAAATCATCATAGCGATCTTGCTCAGAACTTTCCTTTGCTGTAACTTCCAATACTTCTCGTTCATATTTACGAACATCGAATTCGTCCTTTTTAGCATCTTCTTCCAAAATCTTTTTCATCTTTTTTTCAAAATTTGTTACATGTTGAAAAAATTCGGGTGTATTTTCTGCCATCTTAAATGCAAAAAAAATAAATTGTTAATTAAAGTTTGAAATCTACAAATGTTTACAGATAATTTAACAAACTTACAAGTGGAACTCGAGCAAACTTGGGGACAATGTTTCTCTGAAGTTCGGAAATCATAGATCGAATATTTGCTCGACTCTCGGCAAACGACTTTTCTTTATGTCGCTCCATAATAGATATCGAAGAATTTGTGATGTACGTTTCGCATTCTTGCCGACACATTTTGACAAAAGTATTATAGATATCACCCAAATTGTGAGCCACTGGATGAATATCCTTGACTTTTTCGCTTTTTTCGGAACTTGTTGCTATCACAGATGCTTCTGAAAGTGGGAATTTTGCAATTTAACAAAATTTGTAATTTAAAGGACTAGAATCATATGTAAAGAATAAAATATATATCACACCTTTGACCATATGTCTGGTTACTGGAACATTATTCTTCTTAAACACATCGGACATCCTATCCACCGTTCGGCTAAATGCTGATGAAAGAGCATTTTTTGATAGTCCGAATGTAAAGGGAAGATAATGTAGGTCATTAATGCAGTCCTGTATAATAGCTTGGTCTTCACTGGAAAACGAAGCTGCAGCTGCAAGGAAAATTTTGAAATATTAGAGTTAGAATAGTATTAATATATTTATGAGTCTATAAAAAGGATTTATACCTGCTGAAGGGAATTCTTGTGTTAAATGTGAAAAACCGAGTGATGATATGTCTGGTTTTATATCTTCAGAAATGTCCAATTGCTCTTTATCTTCAGTGACGTCTTCAGCATCGCCAAAGCATTCACCGTCAATAGTTTCCTTTGCTTTTTTTGGGAGTGGGGGCATTGGAAGTGGAAAGAAGTCCTCAGAGTATAATTTTCTCTTAGACGTACGAAACGCTTTATCTAAGTAAGGTGGAATTAAATGATTGATATCACGATCATCAAAGATACCCTTGAGCACTAAATCATCCCACTCCTCAAAGCAACTAACTAATGTTGGAGGAAGTACTAGGCCATTTCTTAGCTTCCTCTTTTTGGGTGTCTGAATTGGAGTAATTTAATATTGATTAGTATTATTAAATACTAAAATCAACCTTATAATGTGCTTTATAAATACCTGCTCTTCATTTTGAGATCCTATTTGAGTATTGTTAACTCCCTCTGCGTTGGCAAGATCCATTCCATTAAGAACTACTTCGCCATTCTCTCCAACAGGTACTGAAAGAAATTCAATTTGTAATATTTTGGATCACTATATAATTACATATCCAGAAGAAGCACTCGCTAACCTCCATTCAGTTCAGGTACTGGATTTTCCCCAAGTGGAAATGACTCTGGGTCGTCGTCTATTGTTATTGTATCCACCTCCACCAATGGTAATTCCTTATCAGAGATGTCGTCTGAAAGTTCTCCCAGAATTTCACTTTCTGGTTCTGGTGATTTCTCCGTATCTTCAATCCCCGAATCTGACTTAGTTTGATCATTGTCCTCGCAGTCATCAATGGAAATATGATTGGAATCTTGCAAGATCACATCTTGGAGTTGTTTGTTTCTTAATGTTGGCCCTTCCCCGTCTTCTAGTACTGTTGGTTGCTCATCAAGTTTCTTTACTTTCTTTCTCTCTAGTGAAGCCTTCTTGCTAAAATTGCAACCGACCAATGAATTGACAATACTAGTTTATTACTTGCCTGGTATGCTACTATTGCTACTACTTACGTTCTGGTACAGTGTTCCAACAGTGTGTTGATATCGTTCACTAATGAGTCAACTTGTGACGTGTAAATCTTTGTGGCTCCTCTCAATAGCAAGCTTACTTCTGGAAGATCAATCTCATCCTCCTCCAATTCATCAACGTGTTGAACAAACTCGGTGAAAGCCTAAATTGAAAGTAAGGACAAAATTATAAAAATAACGTTAAGAAAATAAGAGCACATATCCTAAATCCTAACTATATAATAATTCGGCAAAATCAGTCAGTACGCACTCCTATGCGTGCGTGCGTGTGCGTACCCACTACCCGTTTCAAAAATCATCCGATAGGCGGGGCAACCGTGGCCGAATCAGAGAATCAAATCACACATTTTTTAATGAAACCACATTAAAAAATATGGTTGTAAAATCGGACATTAAATGAATATCTAGACATTTATTTTTATATGAGACGGACGGAGTTTTTGCCAGCGTAGCTGGCCGGCTCTGCTAATTATTATGTAATTGCACAATTTGTACTCACCCCCTGAAGCTCTGGGTCATAAGGGTCTTTAAATTTGGTAACTTGTAAAACTTTGTCCCTTGTCTCCTTCCGCAGAGTGCACGAACTTCTGGAAAATTGGAGTCTTCTAGCAAATGAAGTACCACCTTCTTCTTTACGGCGTATTTTAGGGCCATTATTATTATTATTGTTGTGGTGAATCATGATTTATCTGAGGATTATTAATCACTGTCAATATTTCGAATCCAAATCAATCAAAAAAAACACTACAAGTTCATGTTATGGATGATAGATTATTTCGTCTCTCTCAAGTAAACTAGCCTAATAATTAAGTCGTCATGATATTGATTGGGTCCTATATAAACTATTTAATTAACTTAGTTATTTTATCTTTAAACACACCCTACCTACAAACGATAAAGTAGAATATATTATCGTTATCTCAGCTTATTTTTATTTAATACAATTCACATCCTAAAAAGTCAACTTAAGTCATCAAGCTCCTTCTCAAGAATGAATAATGTCAATTCAATCCCAAGTTTCAGCCGACGACACAGTTTCTATTATAATTCACTATTAAACGATCATTAAAATCTTCTCCTTTTTCCAAAACTATACGGTCATGGCGAGTCTTGCTCTTTGGCAGTGTCGATGCCATGTTAAACGACCCGGAAATAAGTGTACACGATCCTATACTCATCTTATCTTCTTTCTTATCCCCAGCTCTTCTCTTGTCCTAATAATACTGTAATGACGACGATCAACCAACAAAGGACTAGAACCCTTAAATCAAAATAAAACCAAAACTTTAAAATAACTCGCAATCTCAGCTGATTAAGTAGATGACGCTTAAAATCAAGATAAGATGTTAACATACCTATAATGAGGTGCGAGACTCCACTTTTACTCAACAATAGACCACTGGACTGGACTGGACTGATTTACCCTTATCCCACCACCCTTGCAATTATATTTCCCTGAATTATGGAAGTTTATTATATAACGCCAAAACTGGGACTAGTTCTCTCGATCGCAAATTAGCTGATATTGGTGCGAAAAGTGGTGCAATTTCTGTAGGTCTGTTATCGAAAGGTGCAAGTGGGTGTATTGTGTTACCCGGGACTTGTCGAAGGGCAGATAAGGATGGAAAATCAGAAAATGTTGGCAAATTCCAAAATCCGTACAAAAAGTGTGAAGTGGTGTGGAGTGGAGTATCTGTATAACGTTGACGGTGAATAGAGGCTGATTTTATTATTTGGAGCGGAGGAGTCTTTCTTTTCCTCGATATATTAAAAGTGCAGTATGGTGGTGGTGGTGCTGGTGGTGGTGTATAAATGGTGGTAAATAAATGGTGTGTGTTGTTTTGGCTCTTCTGTACCACCACCACCATCATCATCATCACTTTTTCACATGCAGAAGTTTTGCTTTGCTTTCCCTTGACTTATTTGCAACATGAACATGACATAAAATTGATTATTTATTATTATGAGCTAATAAAATGATAATATGGTAATTATGATTCCGGATTTATTAGTCGGAAGGTTTTTCCAATCCAAGCCAGCCACTTTTTTAGGCGAGCAGAATAATTAAGTAAATTAATTTACTTGACTCAATATTTCATAATAAACATGGATATATGGTAAAATATAGTAATACAATGCAACAAGAAAGTTTTAAGTGTTAAAAATGATGTTTTTGCATTGTGTATTGTAGAACTGTATGACCGGAGGTGGTGGCAATGCCATAAGAAAGGAGAAAATAAACTGGGAGAAAGTTTTTGTGTGCATGCCCTTTTCATGATTTGGTTTGGCTTGGCATCTTAACTTTTACAACGTTGTGTTGTAATAAAACAATAATATTCAAACATGAACAATTATTTATTTCATCAAACCGTAATATAATTTTGAAAAGCTGTAAATAATGTATCTTTCAATTTTGGAAGGAATAAGAATTACAAGCAAGGTCTATTTAATTTTTGCTTAAAATTTAGTAAAGATCACTCACTATTGACTATGCTATATGGAAGTATATAATGTATATGCAAATATAAATGTTTATTTATTATTAATAATATAATTTCCTCCTTCAGGTAATTATGTATATATGACACACTGCTAAGAATTAAACACATGATGGTCTCTTCATCAACATTCACGACCACACCCACAATCACATAGTTTTTTTATAGAAGGAGACCAGATTGATTATATAGCTTTTTGAGTAAAATAGTTATCATCATGTGTATTTAGGAAGCCTTATACACACAAATCAATTTAATTTGGCTGCAACTACTATTCATTTGTAGATTTGCATATCATCATCATTTTTATAGAGATAATCCTTTCTTTTTTAATATATCGTCTTCTGAGTAATACTTGTACTGAATATTGAAAGTATTTCGCAATCTCATATTTTTTGTCATCTGGAGAATTAACCCAATTTATCTTTGAATATCTTTGAAGAACTGTGGCTTAATTAATTAGCATAATGTTTGCAGTTACAAAGTTATATAATATCCAATTTAAGTTGACAAACGCTATTCTATTATTATATTATGTTGTAAATGTGTGGAGGGCTTGAAAAGCTGTACATCTATTATATTGCTTGAAAATTCGATAACTCTGTTTTGCTTTTGGTTTGGAGTTGGAGTGCGCAGAAAGCAGATTATAAGATTTTAATACTAGACACAACCTTTTAATTACCAGACATCGGATTATTTTGGAATGTATAAGTCACAATAATGCCCGATTATAAATGCGGGTTGAATTGTAAAATTCATATAATAATATACACGGTGTGTAGTGTCAACGATGCTGGATTTCTATATATAATGACAAGAAGCACTGGTATCTGGCACTAATTAAAATTACTATTGTATCAGTCTACCTTGGTTTAATAAGGCAAATGGCATGCAAATATGTATAGTGGCACAAAAATGGGTCAAAAGCTTTTAACTTTAAATACAGAATAGTGTAAAACATTCAACAAAATTCATCATCAGCTCATTTTACCAACTAATTAAAGGACGGGATATTAAAGTAAAAGGTGAGAAAAATATTTATGGGATGACCTTTTCTTGTAATCATAATAATATAACATGTAACAGCTCATGCTTAAGAAATACTTTGAATTAATAATGCAACGCCAATACAAACATTCGTAAAATACTGCACCTTGAATTGAAATACTTAATAATAATATTTTTCGTTTTGCAAATACTTTTTGAAGAATGCACCCTATAATAAAATAATAAACTTCTGGTCCTAATAACAACAATAATTGCATTTGCATGCAAAAGTCATGTAAATATTTTGTGCATAAAAATGCTAATAAAATCCAATCCAGTATAGTTGACAAAGCATCACATCACAGCACAATAATAATAAGGTCCTTATAAATTTAAATAATAATGAAAAACGGTAATGCTCAAAAATGAAGGTTTTGAACACACAAACTCTGACATTCCATTCGGCGTAATATTCGACGAAAGAAGCGACTTGAGAATGAATCTTGCTAAAAACATACACAATCAATGGCAACAAGTGGTGGGTGTGGGTGACACAGCTATAGGGAAGGAACTTCGGGCCCTTCTTTTTTAGTACGGAAGGTTCAGGTCGTAAGTTGAACGGAGGCGTTTCAAATTGTATAGATCTAAATGTTGAAAATAAAATTGAGGTTTTTTTCGTCACACAGACTTATCGTTAGTGGTTAAAATCAAAAATCATCATAAAATAATGAAAAGCAGTAATTAGTTTGTTGAGCTGAGATCAGTTGTCACATTTAGAAAATATAGTAAGTTTTGTATAATAGGCAGTATGAGTATAGAGCAGATTAAAAGTTGTGCAGAAAAGGCATAGGGATTTTTGCATACTTGAGCAAATATGCAATTAAAGTGTATAATAGAGATTGCATAGTACAGAGTTAGTTTCATAGATTTAGGTTTTGTTGAGAGAGACAATGTAAAGCAGTTCTTATAGATGAGTAGTAGGTAAGGTAAATGTTGCAGTGTTTTGAGTTGAAATACAGACTGTGTGCTCTACTCGTATAAATGATTAAGATTTAACGCAATTTCAAACCCAAGCGACACGGACCTATTGTGATCACTTTGTCGTAAAAGTCCCAGAAGGCAGTCATGTGGAAACCCATGTTGGTAAGGACCACGATATATTCCATCAGCGCAAATATTGTGTACACTACAAAAATGAATTAAAAAATAGCATTACATCTTTTTCTTTAAAAAACGCGAAAGTACACTGTGAAGAACGCTTACTTCCTTCCTCACAATACGAGTTATGTCGAACAAATGTGTATCCTGCAAGTGCAAAACTGACGAGATTTGTGAGCACCAACTTAACTTTGACACGTAAACTTTTGTTTTCAAGCACAGTCGCTGGTATATTCCGGCATCGATGGAGCAGTAGACACATTATCACCATGTAAAGCTCTGAACAAACCATGAAAATGATGAAGCATTTCTCATGTATCCCTTAAATAAATTCAAATTAAAACAAGGATTAATTCAGGACTTAAGTAATTATACATGTAATAGAATTACTGTAATTTTCCTTGGATGACACGTAGGTCAGTCCAATCAGTCCAAGATTTTCTAGAATATTAAGCAAACAAGCAGCCGCTGCCCAAACTACGTGACGTCCGAACACGATGGATTTGAGGTATCTGTAGTACATTCCTATATAAAATTGGGAAGGATTAAACTTTTAGCAATTGCGAACTTTTGTTTTTAAACATTCATTTTCATTACCAGTGACAATAAACCGAGGGGCAGCGTGTAGTGCGATGCAAACCCTCCAAACTGTTTGACTCAAGGAAAATCCCCCCATTGCAGCGGACAATGAAGGCAAATAATTCCTTACCTGCGATATCAAAATAGGGAGAAATATAATACTACGCACATACACATCCTGCACAAGAACGTGATAATTGTATGAAATAATTACCCCACAATGTGTGTAAGTGGCTGCCTCCAAGTCCGTGAACATTGCCCACACCACGATGAAAATGAACCTGAATTGATGAGACACGCATTTATTCGTATAATCTATTAAAATTCGAAACAGTTTAAGAGAAACTCACCCTCCCAAAGGTAGGGAGACTGTGGCTCTGGCCAACTACAGAGAAAAATGACCCATTTTAATACTGCTTTTAACAATTACTATATATATTACTTATATATACTTACATTTCGGAAGGGAACCCGGATAACACTACATCGCTGGATAAGGTCATTGTTTTTAAAATCGACCCCATCCAAGCTATTGCTCGCGTCAGAAAGTCGCTTGTAGTTGAACCAGCTTTTGGGATATTTGTCCATAGTCAAACTATATTTATGCTTGTCATTTAAGAAGACTTAACTAACTCCAAGATATTATTAACAAGGATGAAAAGACTTGTTTAATAATGGTGAAAAACATTCTACTCTGAGATGAATGTCGGTGAAAGCAATCTCTAAGTAAAGTGTCAAGTAGTGTCAATTAGGAATACAGGAGAAAGTACATAATACTGAAGTTTGTGTAATGGAGGGGGTCTGTAAAATACTGTATTTAGCAATGATGCGTTGTTGAAACTTTCCACACCACCATTTTATTACTGAAAGGGTTATATAAGGTCGCGAATTTCTAACGTTATTAAGTCAACCTTGGTGGTTCTCACATTTTGTCAAGTTGACCAAATCTGCAAGGATTTTGCGGAGATGAATACGAAAGACTACAAAATTCTACAAGATGACTATATTGCTTGTTGAAGAAACCCATAATTTAGTTTTAACTAATTGTCCAGAACTAGACCTCCCACCTTTCACCACCATTTCTTTCTCCCCCTTCTGCTAACAATGACTGGTTGGCATGCGGGCGGGGTCAGGTCGGATGCTGTTGTTTTACAAATTATGACCTGGATATTTTTTAAAGCAATGCTTCCGCATGCCTGGCTAAAAGAAAAGAAAGGTGTTGACTATATATTGGATTTTGTTATGCTGGATTCACAATGTAGCATGTAGTAAGCATGTAATATGTATGTATGTATTATAAGTGGATGGGGATTTTAAGACTGAGAATGAGACAGAGTGAAAGTGATTGTACTTTGCAACCACATTGCTTCAGTTCACACACTGCATTATTCATCTCGTTAAGAATGTATGTTGTTTTATGTAATGGTAAGTACAGATTGAAATGAAAATTGAATTATTTACTATAAAATAATATTTATTATGAATTCCTTATTAAGAGATACTATTCGAAAAGTAATTATTTCATTTTAAATCGATAATAATAAATTGTAAATACGAAGCCGGTCAATGTTTGTTTGTTTTTTAAATTATTGTAGGAGCTGGAGAGTTAAACATTAAGGCTTGGGTGCCGTCAGGGATAAGTACATTTTAAGATTCTGGTTTCGTTTTACAGGGTTAATCTTTTTAAGGATGTGCGCAACCACGTTCACCATGTCTTGGCTCGAAATCTTGGTCTTCTTTGCTTTGAACTTGTGCAATAACTCGGTCACCGTCATCGGTTTGCGTAATAGGTAGCGTCGAACAGTTTCCTCCGTTATGCCTTCGGCACTGCAAAAAAATCAAATAATAATGAATATTAGATTGTACATAATATGCGGTTTTAGCTTGATGAAGTGTAAACGTACGCTGCAGACTGGATAAGACTGGAAGAAACCTCCATTTTAGGTTTTTTGTTAGAAGAGGAAGTCATGTTTAGAAGGTCTGAACTAGCTTTTCGTTTTCCAGAGAAACTACTACTTTCTCCGTCTCCTGCATTTCCGTCCTTCGAGTTTCCGGAACCCTTATCGCCAGGCTCCTGCTTGGTCCCTGCCGAGAATTCTATCACGAACAACAAAATATACATTATATTGAATAAATAAGTAAATTTTGTGGATTGAGCGAGGCAGACCTGGTCCAAGATCCATTTTGCTTTCAATATTGTCATCAGTTTTGTCACCCGCATCAGATAAATTCTCTGTTTCTTTTTTCTCAGATTTCTTCTTTTTCTTCTTCTTTTTCTTCTTATCTGTTGACTCAGACTGTTCTTCATTCTTGGAGGAAGATGGACCAGCTTCGTCCTCGCCTGAACACAAATAGTTTAAATATTAAATATTATTTCGTATCGTATCTATACCCGAAATCAGTTAATATAGGTTGCAAACCTTCATCTGAAGCTTTCTTATCTCCTTTACCCTCTTCGTCAGAGTCCGACCCAGATTCAAGTAAGTCTCTCATAGCTTCTTCTTGGTCAACGCCCTTAATATCACCTTCCTTCTCTGGCTCAGAATCTCCTCCTCCTGACCTACATTACATTCAATGTGGCGAGGTGATTAATTGAACAAACTGAATTAATAACTAACTACTAATAATTTACCCAGAAGTATCAGAAATATAATCTAGCTCTCTGCCTTCCTCATCACCGTCGTCAGAGTCTTCCAGACCCTCATCATCGTCAGATCCTTTCTTTTTCTTCTTTGGTGCAGCTTTCTTCCCTTTCGCACCACCCTCTATACAGACCCATATCCATTTAGTTAGAATAATTTAAAGATTGAAACATCAAAACAAAAATAAGAAATTAACTCGCTTTTCTTTTCCTTTGGTTTTTCGTCTGCGTCTTCTCCATCGTCTGACATTTCTTCGTCTTCACTTTCTGCCCAGTCTTCCATCTCACTCACTTTCAAATCCGAAGCCACTAAAAATTGAAAATTGAAAAAACAATGTTTAAATAATACGTGGTCAATAGGTGGTTCAATTTTTATCGCATAATCACCTTTCTTTCCACCCTTTTTTCCTGAAGAACCCCCAGGAATAGGTTCCTCCTCTCCTTCACCATCCTCATTTCGCATTCGGCGACGCACCATGACAGAAAAATAATTCATAATTTTGTTTCTCCTATATACAAACCATTTAAAATTGAATAATCCAGATAATGTTTTTTTTACAACTCTACTTTTCATATTTTCAAAATAAATAACCCATCATCACCTTCCAAACTCTTGCTCTGCCTCCTCCGAAGTCAAACTTTTGTAACGTTGAATTGGTGTAAAATTATACCAATGATTGACTGGGAATACCTCAAACGCTCCATCCGCTGCTTGAGTAAAAATAAAATAAGACGCATTTTCCGAAACTCCGCCTTCTCGAACTCCTTTATATCTATAAAGACAAATTTTATCAACATAACTTTCTGTAATGAATCATTATCATTTATCTAATTGCTCAATTTTGCGACAACTCACTTTCTATTCAGTTTATCCCCAGCACCCAATTTCAGGAGCCAAGGCTGGTCATCTGGATTATACTTTTTTCTGTTAAGACCATATTTTCTACGGCGTGCCTCTTCCCTCGCTTCACGACCATATTCCGAACCTGCGCCAAACCTAATAAAAACAAACACTTTAAACCCCTTGCCAAAATTACTTCTTTTACTTCAGATAACACTCACTTTGGCATCTCTTCGTCGTGCATGAAGTGTGTTGTTTTGTGCAGACGGGAATTATCTTCACGGACCATTCTTACACTGGTCCAATTACTAGGATCTACGCCAAGAGCTTTATTAAATCGCATTATCGACACGGGACGTACATCAGTCCTATTATAAATATAATAATTAAATTAGATTGATAATTAATGTTTAATTAATTAGATAAAACATTAATATATAAAGTTTGTTTGCTTGCTTACTTTGGCACGCGAAGAGAATATTCTTGCACCAGAACGGGCACAGCGGCCGCGACCTCATTTACTGCTGATGACGATGCAGATGGTGCAGGACCCGGTTCTCGTCCACTTAACGACACACCCATTGGACTGGGTCGTGTGGGAATTTTATAATCCATTATTATTAATATTTAGAATTCTGTAAATTTACAGAATTCAATTAAATGCAAAAGTCAAAAGGGACGACGAATGACAGACGATGTGATGTGCATGCCGCTTTTAGAAATGGGTTGAGTAGAGACAGATAGAGTGGACTGGGCTAGATTGCGATTCTCATTTTTTATATGAAACTAAATCAATCTAGGTCAAATAAGTATGAAATTAGTAATGATATATTAACCACCAATTATTTCAATTAAATTGGCAATGTTAAATTTATTAAATAAGTTTCACGTACAAATAATTATGGTAATATTATGAAGATTGAGAAGACTGATGATACGCTATCTGCAAGTTATTTTTCATGGGAACAGCGTAATGTACTATGGGACACATCATTTACATGTTTTTAACCTATTAGCGTTCAGTCTTGTTATCACATATTTAGAGGATTACTAAAAGGTAAACCTGGGGATCTTAGGTCCTTTATGATAAGTAGAGAACTTTTGAACAATATTATTGTTGTAATTGAAGTGTAGCTATTGCTATTATGCTAAACATATTATTTTGCAAAAAAGGTTGTGTACTTAATATTAATTAGCATTACATTACATACATGGAAGAGAAATAAGGACAAAAAAGTAATGACTACAAAAATTTTTAAATGTGCTAGAGTACAAAAACACTACATTGGAATAAACGATTGATGATTAACGTTACTGATGCATCGGGATGAAACGAGAAAAGTGTTCATTATTGAAGATAATAGGCTTATTACGGTCCAACTCAATCTTCGCGATGGCTCTAAGTTTTTCTTGTTCAACGGGTGGGATTTCAAGCAAACTGTAATCCATAAAATATACAATTGATCAGTAATGTACTGCAAAATGAGCAATATTTGCAATATGGCATGAAAAATGTAATACTTACGCGTAGTACAAGAAGAAAGCTCCGTGAATACGGGTGAGAGAATACGTGATATTGGTGACTAGGTGTCGAAGCTGTGAATATTTTCTTCCAGGATTCTTTGTAGTAGGAATTCTGGTGATTCCAACCATTATTTGACTTACGCGAATTAAAGTCTGGAATTTATTAAAACATTGTAATAATTCTCTGAATTATTTCTTAATTCATTGTTATTTCTTAATTCATTGTAATAATTCTCTGAATTATTTCTTCTCCGAATTATCTCTTGAATTATTTCGATTTTTTATTTGATTTTTGTATAATGTATTATTCTTCTTACCTCATGCAAAGTAAGTAAGGCAGATATAATTCTCCGAATGTCCTGCTGAACAATGCCATGCGTATCGAAATGAAAAGAGGAGCACGCAATTTCTACGATCCCATTTGTTCCCCAAACTACCAACTTTCCCGAAGTCAAAATATTGTTAAGTTCACATTCAGAATCCTTGGAGTCCGTGAAAGATTTGATTCGTTTCATGATAGGTCCAAACTGAAAATTGAACCATATTAATATTTCTTTTTTAAAATTCTTTTGGTTGCAGTTCTAAAGAGATTTTTATGATTAAGAGGGTTTTAATTTTAAAAAGTTATATAATTACCTGATAATTGCAGAAAGTAGTGACCAATCGCCGGAAACCGGTTGCTAGTATTTGGGGGGCAATTAGTAACACGCCCTTCACAGATCGAGTGCCAGGGTCACTGACTGTGTGCATGAGAGGTCTACATTAATGGAAAAAAGTAGAATTAATGTCCAATTAAATAGGATATTATGTCATTCTGGAAGTTAATTAATTATCATACGTTGTTAAATCCCGCATCTGTGTCTGGGCCAACGTCCTTCTTCGGAGAGTACCCGACTTGTGATCATTTTCTGGTTCTTGGATCGTTGCCGTGTTGGAGGATGATGGCTTTGATGGTACTGAACTAGTTGAACCGGTACGTTGTTTAAGAATAAAATCGGATAAACTCTTTGTCAAAGCACTGCATTCGTTCAACGAAGCATCCAAAACTCCAGACCAATTTCTAGCATGTCGACCTATTGGGTAAAGTTAACAAAAATTAATTATAACATTGTCAATTTTTTCTTCGTAGAAGAAACCCACCTGGATGACTAAGGCTGAAGAACTGCTGAGTAACACTGCATGTACTTGGCATACATGCCATCATATTAAATTCGAAGAATCCTACATATTTCATGGGTAGTGGTCCTAATTTCATAGCATCACTGAGAGTAATAACACCAGCTGCTGAAGAAAACTTGGACTCCAGGGGTAAATCCAATTTCTGTAAGTGAAAAAGAATTATGAATTATCCAGGTTATAAAACATTGCTATTATTACTACAATACCTCCGTAAGGAAAATCTCAGCAAGTCTCCAGCACAAGTTCATAGAATAAACCATGAATGCTGGCCAAAAAAGAATATTCAGCAGAAACGTGACATTGTAGAAAAACCCAAAATCTGATATGTAGCTGAAATATGGCTTCGTTGTGACAATGAATAGAACGCCTATACAAAATTATGCCAAATTGTAATTTTTCAATTATATAATAAATATAAGGGTATAATATTTAACTCACTGAGGACATAATACACTCCGAAATTGACGCAGACAAAAATCATCATATACCTCGAGCTGTCTCTGAAGGCAATGTAGAATGCGAATCTAATTCGTTCTGTAAACGAGACATCAATTGTTGGAAAGCAAAGTACAAAATTTGATCTGAAGTACACAGTTATAAAAGCAAACATGGAACAGATTGCAGATGCCGAAATAACTATGCGATTTTGTTCAGTCCAGCACAGATCGGAGGGGCCCCTGTAAAATTAATAAATTGTCATTGCTAGTATCCTCTCTTCTATTTATTATATCAATTATATTACGTACCCAATACCCGGACACGACAGACTGTCCGATTTATTCTGTCCGTTTGCCATTCCACTTAAGTCAACAATGTTCAAATAACAATGGCACAAAGTGGCATTTGCCAATCCCATGAAAACCGTAGCAAATAGGCCACCAGACAACCCACTTCCAAAAATTGCAGCAACAGCTTCACGACGAGTTGTAGGTTTAATTTTTGCAACTTTAAAACAAACATAAAATTAATTATAAATGCATCCTATATATTACTCGCGCATAATTAGTAATTTCAATCCACCTTTCGCCACACAAGCTACAACAGCAATTTGAATCATGCACGCCAACGATATCCAGAGAGTCCAAGATGTAAGAATGCCACCAGAAAATCCTCGAAATGATGCCAGTATGGCTGTCCATCCATCAAAAAGTCCTACTTTGTAGCGCAACATATCAAGTACAGTTCCCAACAAGGATCCATCTCCAAACAAAGACCAACTTTGGGTCATTCCTCGTAAAATGGACGATACCAAGACATGCACCAAGTACACAAAGAGACCAGTCTTGACAATTCTGGAAAGCCAGATCTGATGGAATCAAAGTAATCATTATTATCATCCTATCCTGGCAATTAAATTAGTTTATTTACACATTAATTACTACAAATTACCGTGGAGTATCTGGTCATCAAAAGTTGCACTTTGTCCTCATCCGGTTTTGAAGGGGGTGCAATCCCTTGTGTAGGGTTCATCATCATCGACATGATGATAATCTCTCCAATCGACCCCACCACCACAATGCTACTACACTCTTGTTTTGTTCTCAATCTAAATAACTTTTTACAAATGTTTCCACCTACTGTTCCTGAAATGAAAAACCCTTATAATTTGGGAGCATTAGACAAATCGGAGAGGTAAAAAACAATTTCGCCAAATGTCGCCAAATGTCGACTGAACTTACCAAAACAAAGTTGTATCGTTTGTGGCTGTGCTTGAAAAAAGAGTCGTCAGCTCTGCTCTGCCGGGTCTGCACAACGTTGTTGGCGGCCCAAAATTCGCACAGTCTGCTTCTACCCCGACTTGCTTTATTAGATTAAAATCACCCCCAGCTGCTGAAAAAAGAGGATTTTTTCAGTGTATTTCTGAAAAAATTCGAATAAATTATTAATTTTTTCCAGCAGAGGATATTCCCATTCGACAGTGTTAAGATCCGCATCTTGCCCAGGTATTTACCATTTATTTTACTGCAGGTCTTCTTAAATTCACATTTTGGCAAAAAAGCAAAAAGAAGTAACAACTTAATTTTGGCTGATGTGTGATGATTAAAAAAATTAAAATTGGATGTATTTTGCAGATTGTGGAATGCCAGGGATGCTGTCATTGATTCGCTGTTTAGTTATCAGTAGTAGAAGTTGTGGCACATCTTCGTCAAATACATCCTCTCTGACGGCGAAAGGTCTTTACAAATACTTGTATCGCCAGTGTGCTCGTATTCCGAATCCAGAACTGCAGAAATATTACAGACATCATATTCGACAGGTATGTAATGTAGCGTGGTGGTGGCCACACGTCCATGATGGTTCTTTTTTATAGTGCATGTTAAATAATTTCAAATTATTGATTTTATAACATAATTTGTAGAGCTACATCCAACACGGTGACGAAATTGATAAGGAGCGAATTAATCACATTATTCAACAAGCATTAAAAGATTTCCAGTGGGTTTTGAAGAAGGTTTGCTAAAAACTGTGTATGTTTGCATGTTAAGTCGATAGTCGATTCATGTATATTGGGTGTGCAATGACTGGATGTTTTTTTACAGTACAAAGTGATAAATGGCAACGAGCCTGGCTCAAAATAATTCTATCAGTGCGATGGACACTGGCGTAGATCGGAGTAGCGAATATGTAGATATAGATATGGATGATTTTCTTGACTACACGGTACGTGGGCCTGTATCGTCAGAATTCGAATTTTTCTACGCTGTGTCCGTTTTCACTACACGACCTCACATTTTAAACCGAAGTATTAAAGGTGCTGAGCTAGTGATGGAACCACAACCAAAGTTTTTCTCAATCAAGCACAATGGAGCCAGTGATAATGAAGTAGAAGTTCCTCTGGATTTGATTGAAGCACTGAAAGAACCATATTTGAAATCGATCATTGATGAATTGAGAGATTTAGAAGTAAGTAGATTTAGTTTGGAGAGACGTTTCATTGGCCACTCGCTTCGAGAGTATGTTTCTCGAGAATTTTGGGGTAAGTCACTTCACACAATTTACTATTAGAGTATATTTTATAAGCTTATAATAATCAATTCTTCTTTTAATTTCCTATGTAGATCTCAATAAGCAAGTCGTTGTGATAGAAAGTGACAATGAACCAAATAAAGAGCTTCCACCCCTTCGATTCGTGTGTTCCCTTATAAAATGTTCTGTAGACGATATTTCTATGCGAATGGAAGTTTTCAACGATACTGAACATACATCAAAATTAATGACACAGTCATTAAGTTTCTACAGGGAGAAAGTAATTCCTAAGATTATCAGATGGGCATCATTTAACAATAGCCTTGGCCATGATTCACACCCAAACAAAGCTCCTGGAGTCCCATCAACGTCATTAAAATATGTTCCAGTCAGACTTTACTATGAACAGTATAAACGTCTTAAGGATTTGTACTTTGGGAGGTTGCAAGCGGTAAGTTATTTTTAGTACATGTATAATTCAATTTAAAATTTCTAACAATTTTATTCTGTGTGTTACAGTTATGGACTGAAAGCACAGATCCACTCAAATTTATTTCTGAAGAGATGGGAATTGCAGCTTATATTCAGACGTATATTTCTAGTAATTCTGCCCAGCCATCATTCTCATTTGTTGATATGGGGTGTGGCAATGGCGTCCTAACCTTTGCATTAGCTGCCTGTGGTGCGTCTGGCTTTGGATTTGATATTCGTTCACGAAAACTATGGGACGTGTTTCCGCATTTGGGTGTATTGCCAGACTTACGAGTAAGCTTTACCCATCTTCCGCTTCATTCAATTTGTAATAATATGATAACGAGAATCTTTTTGTACCACAGGTCCAAAGTTTCAATCCATTCTGTGATGATATTTGCCCGCAAGAAAATCTTTGGCTGATTGGCAACCATGCTGATGAACTTACTCCGTGGATATCTGTAATTGCAAGACGCTTCAAGGCTCATGGATTCATTGTCATCCCCTGTTGTCTTTTTGATTTTCATGGGAAATTTCAACGAAAAGCAAAAAACTCATGTGATGCAGAATCCCTCTATCAAAACTATATCCATTACATTGCTGAAGTTGGCAAAAAATGTGGCTATTCGATCAAAATTGATAAGCTTCGAATCCCTTCAACAAAGCGTGTCTGCATAATTGGAACCACTTTGTCCCCCAGTAGTTCAGAAAATATCAAGCTTTTGGAGGAAGCTAATGAATATGCTAATTCTAAAGTTTCCGAGTTCCCATCCACCGACGAGTCAATTGGTGATATCAAAGTGTTCAAACCTCGTAGTCCTATAGAAAAAGTTAATAACTTAACCCAAGTCGATCGTCAAGTTATTAGTAACATTGTGCATCGAATCTTCGATACACTACTAGACAAACCGACTGATAAAGAATATATCTATTTGCGTCATCCAACCTATTCAAAACCGTGGAATCGTGGTCGAACAGATTTAACTCTGGCACAAGCTGCTCAACTCTTATCTCGTCAAGAAAGGGAGATCATTCAACATCAAGGAAAAGGACTGCA
Source organism: Folsomia fimetaria (assembly GCA_034695645.1). Lineage (NCBI taxonomy): Eukaryota > Metazoa > Arthropoda > Collembola > Entomobryomorpha > Isotomidae > Folsomia > Folsomia fimetaria. The sequence continues at coordinate 43,252 of JAQFZJ010000021.1, forward strand.
AACCTTGATGAAAAATCACAATCAAATTTTTCGAATTAATAACGGATGTGTCCATTTACGGTGTCCAGTGATTGATGATACTTTGAAGCTGTCGGATAAATCTATTCATAAAGTGAAGACTCAAGAGTGTTTTTTTGATCGATATCATCCTGATGGTTGTCCGCTTGAGGCTGATGTGTGTCGTTTTAAACATGCAGTCAAATTACTCTGACTTATTCATAGAATCACTGGGTATTATATGTTTGTAGCGTTTAGGCTGACTGAATCTAGTACACAACCAAGTTGGAAATAAAATATTGTAGAAAAGCTTCAAATTCTCTGTGAGGTAACACATGCAACGTCATTATTCGAATTGAAGCTGCATAATATTTTTATTATAATCACATCAGAGAATGTATAATATCAAATTCAATATTGATTTCCTTATTCAAACGAGATAAGATTTGCATTATAATTTTCATAATTTCATATTTAGTTAATACCATTTAATGAAAAAGGATGGAGAGATCTTCCATTTGATTTGACTTTTAATTTGTATGTACCTATTCTGGGCATGATTTATTTAGACTGACGATATGCAATACGTATACAAACAGTTGAAATCAAATATAACTAAACATAATTGCATTAAAATTAATTATGCAAAATTCGGTCATTTTTAGGTACAGAGTTTTTAGGCGTGCATGACGAAACGTCATTTCCTAGTTCAACTCAACTCACCCCGTGCAGTGCAGTTGGGGCCGGGTTATTTAGCATCGGTGGCAGAATGCAGCACATGGACTCATTTACTCTGCCTGCAACTTAACAGCGTGGTGATTTGATCAACCAGTCCAGCTTATTTAATTGTTTTGGATAAGAGTTTTTTTAATCGATAAGACAAATTATTAAGTAGTTTGAAAGTTGGGAAGGAAGGAATTAGTCTCTGTTGCCGAATCCTCCGTTGGGGGTGAGTGTTAAGAAGATGGGGAAAAAGACAAAAATTGGAAAGCAGCGCAAGGATAAGTTCTACCATTTGGCTAAAGAAACTGGTAAGAAACTGATGGAGAAAATTCTTGATGATATTGTGACTGCTTTCTAGTAATTTATCTTTATTTATTTGTTTGTTACAGGCTACCGTTCTCGAGCTGCCTTCAAATTGCTCCAGTTGAACAGAAAGTTCGAATTTCTTCAAAAGTCGCGTGTCTTGGTAGATCTTTGTGCCGCACCGGGAGGATGGATGCAAGTCGCGGTGCAGAATATGCCGGTGTCGAGCCTTGTTATAGGTAAGAGGGATGTGTTCAATTAAGTTGTGATTTGTGCATTTAATAAGAGCATTATTAACTTATGTATTGTTCAGGGGTGGACTTGTTCCCGATAAAGCAAGTGACGGGTTGTATCGGAATTCAAGAAGATATCACAACCCCGAAATGTCTTCAACTTATTAAGAAAGAGTTGAAAACTTGGAAGGCTGACATTGTTCTGAATGATGGTGCTCCTAACGTTGGTCAAAATTGGATTCATGACGCGTATCAACAGAATTGCCTTACTTTGAGTGCGCTAAAGTTGGCCACAGACATTTTGCGGCCGGGTGGATTTTTTGTTACAAAAGTTTTCCGTTCCAAGGACTACAATTCATTGATTTGGGTGTTTCAACAATTGTTTCGCAATGTATATTCCACAAAACCAGCTGCCAGCAGAAATGAATCGGCTGAAATTTTTGTGGTCTGTAAAGGATTCTTAGCTCCTGCAACGCTTGATCCGAAATTTTTGGATCCAAAGTATGCATTCGAAGATGTGGATATGCCTCAAAATAAGAAACAACTACAACAACTTTTGTTGGAAGTTGGGTAAGTATCACAATATAATTAATATGCATGCGAAAAAGTACGTTTTGGTGGTGATTATTTATTTAATGTTACATTTTTTGATGTGCAGGAAAAAGAAGAAACCCGAAGGATATCCTGATGGAGAAATTCAGTTGTACAAACCTATAAATGCAAGCGAGTTTGTAAAAAGTGCTGATCACATTGAATTACTGGGGAATACTTCAGAGGTAATTGTGTTTGTGATAGAAAAGTAAAAATATGATGATCTATGACTGTATTTAATTTTTTTGTTGATTCATTTTTGTAGATAACTATTGACGAAGAATGGATTGCTAGCAATCCTAAGACAACCGAGGACATTAAAAATTATTGTAAGGATGTCAAAGTGTTGGGCAAGAAAGAGATTAAAGCTCTAGTTAGTTGGAGGAAAGATTTAAGGTGTGAAATCTATTTAAGATAGTTTGCGAATCCTGTTCTTTGCATGTTTTACATGTTATGCTGGTTTTTCAGAGATAAATGGGACCAATTTATGAAATTGAAAAGTGGTGGTGATGATAAATCTGCCCTAGAGCTGATTGCTGAGCCGGATGAAGGAAGCGATACCGAAACTAAACTTGAAGAAGCCTTACAGACTATTCGTGATGAGCAGCATCAGGAAGAAAAACGGAAAAAGAAGAAATTGTTGAAAGAAATTAAGAAAATTCAAGAGAAAACAAGCTTGGATATGATCATTCCTGGTGACGCAGGTCCAACGGATACAATGGAAGATTCCATGTTTAACTTGAAGGTGTTGAGAAGTATGGATGACTTGGAAATGCTGACTTCAAATCCAGACATGCCCGAGACTGACGCTCCTCAAATGAACGATGAGGAGGAAATGGAATTTTACGAGGAGAAGAGAAAGAAGAAAATTGTGCGATACCAGAAAACCGAAGAAGTTTTAGATAGCAGTGGGAAATTTTACAAAAATGCGGATAGTGCTGGAGATTCTGGAGCTGAATCAGATGACGACGAGGATGACATTGATCTGAAGAAAGGTCTCGGTTTAGACGAAGACGACGATGACATGGGTGTTGATGATCATACCACTGCTAGTATGGATTTGGACGAAGAGGAGGAATCTTCACCCCCACTTATAACAGATTTAGACCCCAGAGACAAATCCGTTAAACGTTTAAAGAAAGCGGAACGTTGGTTTGCTAACGACATATTCAAACAGATTAGCGAAGATGTTGACGAAGACATGGAAGTCAATAAATTAGCAGAATCGTACATAAAGAAAGGTGCCAAAGTACCCGGTTTTGAGAGGGATGTAAGGCAAGAAGAGGCTGACAAGGAATCCAAAAAAGCACAGAAACTTTTGAAGAAAACTGCCAACAATAAGCGCAAAGCTGAAATGGAGGTGGCGGTAGATGATGGTGCTGCCGTTGTTTCAAGTATGTTTTTTACCAATGTTTACGTTTTGGAATGATTTCTAATTAACAGAATTAAATTATTTTTTAACAGAAAAGAAAAAGAAGCTCGATGTTGCTGGACTTGCATTAGCCACGGTTATGGTTCAATCGAAAAAGAGTCGGAGGGATTTAATGGACGAAGGCTGGAATAGATATGCTTTCAATGATGCTGGACTTCCGGAATGGTTTTTGGATGATGAGAAGAAACATATGAAAAAAGCGTTGCCTGTTCCACCTGGTCTAGTTGATGAATACAAGAATAGTTTGAAGGTAATAAACCATTTAATATATTTGTTGCTAAATCAAATTCAAATTTTCGCATTTTTTAATTCAATGTATTTTTATGAACTTTAGGAAATTAATGCACGACCAATCAAGAAAGTAGTAGAGGCGAAGGCAAGAAAGAAGAAGCGAACCCTGAAAAAGATGGAGAAGGCGAAAAAGAAGGCTGAAGCTATTCTAGACAAAGGCGAACTCACGGATAATGAAAAAGCCAATCAAATTAAAAGGTAAGTTGAAATAGTTTAAGTTCAAGCGTATATATAAACACAATTTAGGAGCTTTTTAAATAAATGCAATAAATTTCTTTTTAGTCTATACAAAAAGGCAAAGCAAACCAAGAAGAAGGAAATAACCTATGTAGTTGCCAAAAAGTTTAATAGTGGAAAACGCATGAAACGCCCTGCCGGTGTGAAAGGCCCCATGAAAGTGGTAGACCCTCGAATGAAGAAAGACAATCGGAAAATGAAAACTGCACCAAAACCCAGCAATGGCAAGAAGTCTAAAGGCTTCAAACAAGCCAACAACAAACGAGGTGGTAGGAAAAATAGGGGTCGTTAATTATTAACATTTATCGCATTTATTCGAGCATTTTATTCGTCAATTAATAAATATATTATATATATATTAAATGTTTCGTTATTTGTAATATTTGAATCTGTAATAAAAATTCGTTGACTAGTTATTTTTAAATTTTCATGGAATTTGTGTCACATTTTAATTATTTGTCAACAAATGATGCTAAACAAATGCATGCATTTGTTCCACCAAAACCGAACGAATTCTTTAAAGCTACCAATCTTGAAGAAGAGTCTTTATTAAGGGGCCTGTGTCCTGGTTGACCCACAATATTTAGGCCTTCAAACGCAGCATCCAAATTAGAAATATTTGTTGCTGGAGGGAGGTGTCGATGATGAAGGGCTAAAAGAGCAATAGCAGATTCCACAGCGCCTGCCGCTCCCAAAAGATGACCATGACTTCCTTTCGTAGATGAAATTGGTACTCCATTAATCTGTGGTAAAAATAAGCATTAATTATTACCTGTCATAAAGTTATTAGAAATTTCAAACATTACATTTTGTGACTGAAATAATTTCCTTAGCGCCATAATTTCTGCCTTATCACCAATCGGAGTGGATGTCGCATGACAATTAACATATGAAATTTCTTCAGTTCCCAAATTTGCGGAGGTCAGTGCATTTTTCATCGCTCTAAAAGCACCATGACCATCTTCTCTGGCCGCTGTCATATGATGACCATCACCTGAAAGTCCATAGCCCAAAATTTCTCCGAGAATTGGTGCCCCACGCTTCTGAGCGTGATCTAAAGACTCTAAAACTAGCACACCAGCCCCCTCCCCCATGACAAAGCCATCCCTCTCAGAATCAAAAGGTCTCGAGGACACTGCTGGAGATTCGTTGAACTTTGTAGATAAGGCTCGCAACCGACAAAAGGTAGCAATGGTGAGAGGATTTACTGATGCCTCGGTACCCCCACAAATCATGGCATCTGCGTAATTGAGTCGAATAAAATTGAAGGCATCTCCAATGGCATGAGCTCCTGTTGCGCAAGCAGTAGAGACACAGTGATTCGGGCCCTACGACAAAAATTTATTATTATAAATTTCGAATTAAGAAATTTAAATCAAGAAAGAAAATAAGATGACACCTGAAATCCGTACTTGATACTAATCTGACCAGCAGCAAGATTAGGCAATATTCTGGGAATGAAATAAGGTGAGACGCGACTGTAACCCCGTTCGTCCAAGGTTTTTCCAGTGTCCAAGACATCGTGAAGGTCCAACAATCCCATCCCAACCGCAACACCTATACGCTCTTTAGCCTCTTGAGATAACGAAGGGTTCAACAAGGAACTGTTGACGAGAGCTTCCTCTGTCGCCAAGAGGGCAAACAGAGTCGCTTTCGAACATGAGCGACGTTCGGCCTCGGTAAATCGTTCACTCAGATTTACTCCTCCTGGAAAAAAATTTAGGATTATCATTCGATTGAATTAATTAATTACAATTATTCTTCTTTACCTGCAGCCTTGTCTGTAGGAACGGTTGCAGCCACGCGACACGGAATTTTGGCAAACTCGGGTTCATTTAGGGCTCGAATACCGGAATGGCTAGAAATGACACGCTCCCACACGACCGGCACACCCACTCCTATCGGGGTCACAAGCCCCACCCCTGTCACGACTACTCTTCTCATAAATGATCTTGTATAAAATGATTTTCACAATGATGTCCACTTCATTGTTTACACATTACAAAGACAATATGAATGAAATGAGAGATTAGATTCGAGTCCATATGATTCCGTTCTGACTTCTGTTTGGCTTTATGCAGAGTTTGGTTTCACATCACAGCACTCTGCCCCAAATCATTTTATGATAAAAAAAGCATGGGTATATCGTGGTTGTTACATGAAAACAATAACAAAAAACTTATTTATTGTGTATAGACACATTGCTTCGTTGATATCACATTAAGAACAACTTTGACCGTGACTATTAATACAAGTTGTATTAATACAAGGTCGGTAAGTGAGGACAATAGCATCATAACACTACTTAAATAAATGACTAATGAACAATTATTATGGATTCAGAGATTGTTACATTTAAACAATCAAATGCAAATGATCTACAATAATCTACCGTTTTTTGCATTTTTATAGATGCCTCTTCAAAATAGCTCTTTAAAAGTATACTGACACAGCAAAGGCACTGAAGTTATTCTCATCACGACAGCTGCTTCTACTCTTTTATCTTTACTTCTTGATTTGCTTGTTAGTAACTTTTTCACCGTTCCGCTGTTTCTTTTGAGGATGTTTCTCAACTTTGATAACCGTTGTAGCACTCTTGTTTGGGGAATCTTGCTTATCTTTTACACTGGATGGCCACTGCCGTAGTGCTGCAGGCATAGGTTCCACTTGCAATTTAAGCATTTCAGCCTTTAATTTTGCCAGAATCGCCCAATTTGGAGAATTTGCAGATGCCTTGCTTTGTAAAGTTGTGATTTGTTGTTCCTCTTGTTTTTTCTCTTTCACGCTTTTGATGGAGTTGTTTCCATAAAGCTTGACGAATGAGCCAAAATTTTGGATATTGGGATGAAGTAGCTATAAGAATATAAAACCGGGTGTAAACAATTGTTTACCAATTGCAAAATAAAAATAATAGAATAGTTCGCTTGTTTTATTTTACCGATAGCAATTGCTGAGACGCCAATTGCTTCCCTTCCCGTTTATTTGGGGCAAAAACTTCGACCGAGTTTTCTCCAACTACCATTCGAAATTTGTTGGACTGAGGTCCAGGAGAAATCATTTCAAATTTTACGTTATTGCAAGCATCTTGACCAAAGTTTCTAAAAGAGCAAATTTAAATTAAATTCACTGCTCAAGTTATCTAGATACTACATACTATAACGGTAAGTTGTATTCTCACCGTTGAAGACAAATGAGAAGAAGGCCATAGGGTGGTGGTTCTCCGAAATTCTTGCAAATTTTCGAAATGCCAACATCAAACAAGCCACATGGTTCGAAAAACTACAATTCGAAAATAATGATAATAATTACGACTTTGACGTTGGTACAGAATAATACCATATTTTTAAACTCTTACTGGCAATATATCGAAACCTTCCTCAGTTTCGGGCTTGTTATTCAATTGGTCTTTCATTTGCGGAATGAGAATTTCCAAAGCAGTTTTAGCGGCATCAGCTTTTGCTTGTTTCTTGCTGGAACCATATCCTGTCCCATACTGCATTTCATTAATCACAACAGTAGCAGAATATGGAGTTGCTGCATTTTCCAACTCTTTGAATATGTATGACGGTTGCTTTCGAAGAGCATGTTGAACATATTCGTGAAGGATACAAACAGAACTCTTTCCTTGAGGATTCATAATGTATTCTTTGTTAGTCTTTGCTCCATCCGTAGGCCCACCTAAAAAAAAATAGCAAAACTTAAATAAAATCAAATTCGACCAAGGAGAAGTAGTGATCTATTCAAATATATAAATATTAGTGTGTGCTTTGTACTATTGTGAATAGGAAACGAAATGAGTTTGACCCCATCCGGCATGGTGGGTCGTTGCAGTTGGATGCGTTTCTGTTCTTTAGTATGTCTACGACGGTCACTCCAAGACCTAATGCAACACGAAAAAACAAAACAATTAAAAAACAACAACATGTGAATAAAATTGCAAACTCTTACTTGAATCTCTTGGATGTAACATCCTTAAATATGAACACAGCTTTGCAGTACTCTCGTAACTCCTCAGGTGATACTTCGCTCATGGAATGATTTTCTTTAGCTGTGGCGACTTTTGCTATTGGTAAGCTTCTTAAATCTATCTTATCAGGATTCGTCGCAGAGTCATTTCCACTTGGTTGATAATTATTATTTAAAACGGAACTAGTATCCTTCGCTAATTCTGGATTCGAAGAGCCTGTTGCCTCTTCCCGAGAAATGATTAGTGATTGTCTATCTGGAGACTGAATAGGATCCTCCAGATTGACCTCACTATTACCAGAAGCGACAACATGATTTGTTAAAGAAGTTGGATCTGCATCTTTCTCTCCATTCTGCTCCAAATCCAATTTGAACTTTTTGGCAATGCCATTGTCAATTGGACATTTTCGTTTACTGCCAGAGTCAATTGTTGCATCCACCTCTTCGTACTTCTCCTGTTCCATCTCACCATTCTCTCCAGTAATTAAATCTTGGCCTTGATCCTTTGCAGTTATATCAGCCTCCGCATTCCCAGGAACTCCATTGAGCATTTTCTTTTCTTCCTCCAATTGTCGACGATAAGCCAAACACGGGATAGCACTGAGCGGAATGGAATGTTGCTGATTGAAGGGAAAAGAATACAATCAAGCAACATCCCTCCCACGTCAGAAATTTGAAATAAATACAATACGCAACAAGTATGTATGTACATACGTATCTCATCATCATTATAGAAAAGAAGAATATCTAACCAATAATAGATAGAGAAGATGGATAAAGTAAAACTTACGCGAGCGGAGCCAGGGCCAAGAAAATAAGGCTTTGCCAAACTACAAACTCTAGTCGTCCGATGTAAATACAGTGGCATTCCACTACAATGTCGAACTTCAATCCAATCTGCGGGGAGGACTTCCAATGAATTTTTTGACTTATCTATTCACATGATGAAGAAAAATCATTATATTTGTATTTGTCCGAAAAATATGGACACTTAACAAACAAATTGAACATACCTTCCATAACAGTAATTGTTTTTTGAGTACATTCAAATTCCTCCTCCTCGCCTCCTTCTCCTTCGCCACCACCTTCTTCCACCTCATCACCTCCTTCTTCTTCGCCATCACCTACTCCTTCGCCAACAATACCACCACCTCCAGCAATCCGTGCGATTATCTTACTTCGAGGCAAACCTATAAACATAATTTCAATATTATTGTACATAAGCCAAACCACACCCCTCCTCTCCATTTATCCTAAACTCATTAACTAAACTAACCTTCTTCCAGCAACTGATCCACTTCTTCATCAGAATCCACAAAATATGCTTCCTCCTCACCCCCATCTTCTGCGCCTTCTTTCCGGTCACCATCTTTTTTACCTTCACGTTCTTCTTCTTCTTCCGAGGAGGAGGAGTCATCACTATCCGCATTTCCCTTTCCTCCCACTACTTCGTCGTCATCTTCTTCGTCATCATCATCATCGTCACCCCCACACTCATCCTCCATCACTGTTGTGATAGTGGGGGTGGCGGGGGCAGTAAATTCCTCCTCCATCTCTTCCGCCTCATCAGGGAGTGTATCACCCATTCTCATTAATTGATTGAATTAGAGGGTGTGGTTTGGCTTGGCGTATTCACTTCTTTAATTATATATATATTGTTTAATTATCTGATTGATGATAAGGGAATAATAATATAACTTATTATCTATCTATCATCATCGATAATAAAGGCCGCCAATGTATTAATTTTTAAGAGGGAAGACAGCAGGGAAGAACAAAAGAAAGAACGAAAGAAGAAGGGACAGTTTTTGCAGTCAGAGTCAGCCCGACCAGCCCAGACCGGGCGGGGAGTATGCAATAATGCGGGTGTTTACTATGGCTGCTCAATGCAATGTGGATTGGATTAGGTAAAATTATGGCAGGCAGACATGAGATTCCAATTCCACACTGACTATGACCACTCTCTCAATCCGCCAAGAATCCAAACGCTGAGCAAATCGGGACTTTTTACACGTGCGTGTTGATTGCTGCTGCTGCTGATCCTCTCCTTCTTCCTTCCACGACGACGTCTATATATCTTTTTACTCTGGAAAGATCCGATTCGGTCTCTCTCTCTCTTTTCGTCTTCTTCCAGTCAGTCCAGCCACTATAGACCACCATCACCACCATCACCAACATCCCCATACATCACCATACCGACCGACCAGACACGGATCATACCATCATTAACATTAGAATAGACAGCCAGGCATAAAATCACAGTACTCAACCATACTCACTTCACTTGATCTCAGACTTTCATCCAAGTTGGATCGTCGCAATTTTTCTTCCTCGGTTTTGATTCCTTTTGTCCGAATCTCGTTTTCTTCGGTTTTTTGGAAGTGGGGGAGAGTGGGCGGTGCATAATATGGATAAAGGCCAGGAAGAAGAAGTGGTGCTGAATAGTAGCACGAGTAGTGGAGAATCCTGGGTAAGTTTTTTTTTCGCCGTTGCTTTTTTTAATGTGGGTAGGAATGGGGGGATAGATGGGAGGGATATGGGTGGTAGGGCTGGGGCGAAATAAAAATTCCAGCAAATAATTATAATTGATTTTTGTTGGTTGGTAGGAGGATACAAATGAGGCGAAGTCTAATCCAGCCCGTAGTTCGCCAATTTCTTCGCCAAATTCGACAGCTCGGGCAGATGGTGCTAGTTGTAACAATCAAGGTGAGGAAAGTAATGGAACGGAGTCAACAAGTGGTGCTAGCGAGCCTCGCCAAGAGGGTGGTGATATCGGAACTAGTGACGATGGACTTGGGCTATCAGAGGAAATTGGCGGATCGGGTGACATAAGTCATGGCGATGAGATTATTGTACTGAATATTGATGATATTACCCACCCCCGGGATATTGAAGCTGTGGATAGGGCGGCTGCGGCAAGGGTGAAAGCATTACATCGGGAGTTTTTAGAAATTGTTCGTGACTTGCCGGAACGATTTAGCAGCAATGTGGAGAGAGAGGCTATGCCTACCAATCTGGAGGTTATTGGAAGTAAGAATATTATTTATTAAATAATTTTTTGGATTGTTGTTGAATACTAAATTCATGTTTGGTTTTTTCTGTGTTTTGTAGAAATAACTTACGGGGACGATAAGGAGCTGTTAGAAAGCATTCAGAACGACCACGTGCTGGCTATGAAGTTGTGGAATTTTGTCATGGATAGTTCCAGTGCTCTATTGAAGGATGTCTTGGATCAGAAGAAAGCACTGGTTAACAGCCCCGCTAGCGAAACTTACCGAATGTTACGGGAAAATGCAGAACCAGTTCGGCTGGCTTTTTCCGCTATCATTAACTTTGTCGTAGCTGGGATTACCTGTATTACGCCTGAGAACTATGGAGAGATCGTGCGGGAATTGAGTCATGTTTGGTATGAAGGCTGTTTTGACGAATTTGACCGCTTGTCTTATTCTGCATTGGAGAATTTGACTAATGACAAGTCAAGATCGGAATACCTGATTGAGTCTGGGACTCTGAGTTTGGCACGGCTTGTGGAGCGCACCAGGAAATACACTTACGATTCTCCTCAGTTCGCTGGAATACTTAGCTGTATTCAAAATTTGTGTCAAGTTCCATCGGTTCAAAAGTATATTTTTGGATAACTTGCATATTTATTATAAAATGTAATTTACTCCAATGTTCATTTGATATTTTTATTTTTCAGAGACTTGGTCAATGCGAAGCTTGAAAACGAGCCAGAAATATACATGGAGTTCTTAATTCCGGTTGTCCGCCAAGGAAATCCTGATGAAGTCAGAGTCGCAATCTCAGGGATACTAAAGAACCTGGCGATGAATCCAGGTATGTTTGAAATATGAGAGATGCAAATTTTGAAATAATTCAGCTTTTAAAAATTGTTATCATTTTTTTCAGAAACACATTCACAACTTCTGGATAAGAAATTGGACTTTCTGTCCTATGCTCTCGAACCCATCGCTGCTAGTGGGGAATACTCGGACGAGGAGTTGATGAATCTGCCGCTGACCCTTTATGGGATATTGTTGAATGACGGGGAGATAATTTATCGCGATCCTGAACCCCTCGTGCGAAAGAACACGCTTGAATTTATGTATCAGGTATGAAAAAAATTAAATGAAACTATATGTGTAATTGTTTTTCAAATGAAGATGTGAAAAATCTTTTCAGATGTGCTCGGTTCGAACAACTCGGGAATCATTTCGAACTCAGCATGTGTATTCCCTTCTCCGTGAGTATCACAAATGTGAACAAGACGAGGAATTGGTTGAGCTTATTGAGCAAGTTGTGAATTTGTTGATTCAGTAAGTGCATATGAATTTAACATGTCTCTTTTTGCACTACACAAGTTAATTCATTTTGAATAAATTTTAGAACGGAAGATGAAATCGGCGTTGCCAATCTTCAAGACTTGGCCATCACTGCTTCAGACAAAGAGACTGCTTAGAGGAACTTACAATGCTCATGGTGCGTGCGTCGCTTTTATTTGTACCTCAAATCCAACAATTTATTTTAATATTTATAATTTAATTTTCATCTATCAACAATTTATATTTTCATAAATTCAATAATTTTTATACCATTGTAATTCAGGAATGATATTTACTGTCAATATAAATATTGCAATAAACAATTTTTGCATTAATTGATACCGATTCTACAGATACATGCATTACTTTTCAACAATATAAAATAGAATTATTCCATGATTCAATAAATATAATATGTAAGAAATCATCTACTATGGTAAATATCCAAGGGAAGCTTCGAAATCTAGGGATGCCGTGGAATCTTCAGCATGTTGCATAGACTCAAAATTATTCGATGTCAAATCTGGGACAACATTTGTAGTCTGGTCCAACTTGAGGTCAGTAAACATTGCTGCTATTTCGGCCGTCTTTTTCATGGATAAAACTTTCTCTGGGGCGATACCATCTTCTCCAGTGTCAGTATCAGAACCATCCGTGTCTTCTTCGTTGCATTCATCTTCCATGATGTCAATTAAATTTCTATGAATCCCATTCCTGCTCTTCTTCCCGTCCGACAGCGGTCCATGTTGGTAACTTTGTTGTTGAGCATCTTTATACACTACCCGAGCTGAAGGGGAGGATCCAGTAATTAGCAGCACTTTGTCTCGTTGAGCTTTCTTCTTTAAATCAGAACATTCCAGTTTTTGACCCTATGCAAAATGAGCCAAATTATTTATTAGTGCTTTCTTTGATTAATGTAGAAAAGGTGCATTTCTTCACTTACATTGCAATACGGTGAACTACCTTTCCCATTTGGAAGAGCACACTGCGTGTTGATGCTGGATTGAATATTCAGACTGTCTTCAAAGTGAACAATTGCACTCGTTGTTTGCATATGTTGAAGACCAGGGGACAAATTGTATGCCAATCTCTTTGATGGATGATACGATAAAATTTCTACAGATCTGGTTGACACGGTTTTCCCATTGGAAGAAGAACTCTCTTGGTGTTGGTTGAATGGTTCTAAATCATAAGAATTTGTATCCGTGTCGGAAGTTTCTGTGTCCAAATTGATATTGTAAATTTTCAAACCGTTGGATTTGATTTGATTAATTTCACAATAACATTTCTCGCTTTCTGCACAACTTTCAGAGTCATATCCGCAAAGTTTTCTTTGTTTTTTGTCTTTTTTCTCAATGCAGGCTGTCCCCATGGGACAAGGAGTCGTGCTTGTTGCAGTAGAAGTGGTAATAATAATTGGTTTCGTCGGATTAGATGATGAACTCTTATCATGCAGTAATAGCTTATTATTATTCGCACTGGTTTTGGAAGGCAAAGAACAATAACATTTCTCAGAGCAGCTTTCACAAATGCAGCCACTGCAAAATGACATGAATGCGGTATCATCATCCTTAATGGATTTCTTGAGGATAACTTTTCTTGGAGCAGGAGTTGGATGATTACTTTGAAGGGGACCTCCTCCAGTTTTGTTTAGCATACCATTTTTGGAAAATCGATGCTGCTTGGATGTTGGAGACTTTGAAGTGATTTTTGAAAACGATTTGAGCAAATGATTAAGAAACTGGGAATTGTCATCGGAAACATCGCCATTGGAAGATGAGAAACGTTTAGATTTCTTCCTAAGGTAATTTTGTTGTTTTTTCATTGCTTGTTTACTCTTCTGATATAGTTGGTCTTGTGTCAGGGTTAGAGCTATTTTTAGAATTAAGTCTTGGTAAGTTGGTTTCAAGTCGTTGAACGACATCCCACCCGGATTTATGATGCGGTCAAGAACTTGATCAATGGATGATTCATGAATAGAGTCACCTGAAGATGTTTCATCCGGAGTGGAAATTTGCACTCGTTTCTTTGGTTTACTTTGATAATTTCGCTTGAATGATTTCCGCCTGTGGGGCATTTTCAGGAGGACAGAATCTTCAGAATTGTATCGCTTCAAATTACCAGAAGGGATTTCTGAATATTTCTTTTTCCGACGGGGAGGTCTGATCGGGATCACAGATTCGGAATCAGAAAACACGGTGCGATGTTCATGTCGATGATCATCCGGTCCGGATGAGGAAGATGGACCACTTTCCAAGTTTGTTCGTCCACCTGACCGTGTTCCACCATTTGGACGCGCCTCATTGCCACCAAGACCAGAAGAAGAAGCAGAGCTGGATGACCGGTTATGGTTTTGATTGGGAGAGCTTTGAATGCCAGAAGGTGATGTGCGTGTTAAACTACCGTATCCACTTTCTCCTTCCTTATTAATTGGATGCCCTGACCGCATCTTGTCAACTAAAGATTGGTACAAGTTGGCAGCCACGACGATTGCATCCTCTGCGCATTTACAGGCAAATGCGTGACAATCCAGACTGAAGGAGGCTTCTCTCATGACGCAGGCAAACAATGGTGGATTTTTAAACCCATTCTTTGAACCGGATAAACATGTAAGATAGACTCGACCGAAATCTGAATCCATAGGTGCGAATAATCTGCTTTTATCTTGCCCTTCCTATAGATTCATACAAAAAAGAACAATGTACTTAATTACGTATTGGAAGTGGAATTATTAAAGGGTGAAAGTCAAATATATTACTAACCGGGTCACTTATGAGCGGCATAAATGCACATTCCGTCGGTAAAGGTTCCCCTCTCGCCACAAATTTAATCGCAGCCCAAACAGCAATGGTAGAAAATGGATTGACCAAACGAAGTTTTGGAGCTTCGAATCTGTGGAATTCGTTAAATATATAAGATGGTAATTATGACACAAAACATCGTGAAGCGTCTCATTCCCATATCCACTAAAGAACAATGCACTCATAAATATTTACCGTATTCCATCTGAAGTGATGGCCAATTGACCCGTCATCACATTTTTTCTCGAGAGAAAGTCACTATACAAATTCTTTAGTGGTGTTTGCAAGTCTTGTAGAGATGTTGTGGTTCCATCCACAGGGACACTGTCCAAATACACAAAGATTTAAAACAGCAATAATTAAAACTATGAAAAACAAGTTTGCTTATCAAAATGAACAACTTTCTTTTTCCTACCTGCCCAAATATTCCACCGAAAACTGGAGCATCCCACCCGGCGTGCTTACAAATCCAAGCGACTTATCTTCCGAACTATTATTATTACTCACACTTTCCCCATAGCTTCCATTTCTCCACATGTTATTATTCCCACCAATATTATTGCCTCCCTTGTGATTGATATTATTATTATTATTGGAGGAGGAGGAAGAAGGGGATGCAGAAGAGATAAGAATACTGCTACTGCTCCGAGGGGGGTGGTTCACTGTAACCTGATCATGACTCGGCGATCCCGAGCTAATAAGAATGCTCTGTGGCTGTGGTGGTAGGAGCGTTGTTGTGTCCGTCTCTGCGTCACAAGTGATTCTAACACTGCTCACGTTGATGGAGTTGGACGAAGGACAAGCGTTCTTGATTCCACGATGGTTTAAAGAGTCAGTGATGATGGAGGATGATGATGTTGATGTCTTATCAGTGATTCTAGAATAGGAATCTTCATCATCATCTTCATCCTCATCGATATGAGGATGGTGAATAATTGTGGAGGGTGTCGTTGTTAATATGCGTCGTCCTCCTCCACCTCCTTCCCTGCAGCCGATGAGGGGAGTCACACTTTTCCCATTGATTTGTACCCCACTAATATTATTATTATTAGAAGAAGAAGAGGAATCTAATACCCCAGTAACAGTCGTGTTCATGGGGAGAAATGGACTGAGACGACGGGAAGGTCGCCCAAAAAGACTGTCGATACGTTGTTTGTACACTGCACTCCGTTCACTAATAGAATGTTGACTGTTCATAGAGAAATTGCTGGTGAAAGAGGTTTCTTCGGACCCCTCAATTACAGTGGATACGAAGCGTTGCCCATCTTCTAACGTTTGCTGAAGAATGATCACCATCTGTGGAGGGAACAAAAGCCAGGTGAAATCAACATCCATATTATACCGAAGAAAACCATGCCATCATCATCACCATGCAATGCAATGCATATATGGTACATCTTTCATTATCTGCGGAGACCTGTTGTCCCAGATATCTGGCTGACTGACTGACTGGTCTGGTCTGCATGGTCTCTCTACTTTTGGGACATATCTAAGTCTATCATCACCAGAATTGCATGCACCACAATTGTCTTAAATATAAATAATGCTTAAATGGTGTCGTTGCGAGTTGCTATTTGTGTGACAGTAGACAAACAGCGGTTCTAATTTGTGTTGGCTTGAAACAAGAGATTAATAACAAATGGAAAAGCTAGCTAGCATTACAGATAAAGAAAGAAAGAATAAGAAAAGAATAATTGAATAATAGTTTTTGATCAGATTTGATTTTCATGGGAATCAAATGAAATGAAATGAATGCTTATTTGTTCTTCTTCTTCTTGAAATGAAACAGGTTAAGCGTAGTAAATAAATAGAAAGAAGAAGACGAATCAAGAAGAAGAAGAATCTCATCTTTTGAACAAATAACCAACCGCAAGCAAACTTCAAACTTAAACTTGTCTCCTCGAATTCACAACCATGCACAATCTTCATTTACGCCAATGTTATATTTAGCACACATTCAGGGAGGTGGAAAGAGTGACAGATGTCCACAATAATGCGTGTGAATAAGAAACCTTAACTTTGCTGGTTGGTGGTTTGGTTTTTGGTTGGATTTTAGGAAGGAAGAAGGAGAATAAGATTGTGTTAAAGAATTACTTACAAGAAATAAGAAGATATAATCCCTAATCCTCTACATCTTTATATATACATGCTTTATCAATGCAGTCCAGTTTTATAACGCAAATAAATGGTGGTCTGCTCTGGTCTATGGGGTGGCAGAATCCATAACGGGTTCCTTAACATTAAAACTAAACTCTCTTACATACCGATAATCCAATCCTGAAGCTTTAGAGCACCTCAAAATAATATAACGCATTGCATATAATTCACTGTTAATTGATCTGACATATGCACGATGGGTTAGTTGTATTGCATTACATTGCATAATATCTGTGATTTTTTAAGGGATAAGGCATTGCATTATTGTTTACAGAAAGAAAATGGATACATTCCAGTAATTAACTGAGAAGCAGTAGCAGTCAAGGAAAGGAGTAGTGTATCAGAATCTCAATCTGACTGAATTTTTAGGAGAAGGTGTGTGTGGGTGGTGCATAATAATAATATCTCATGCAATGCACCCTGTAAACAATGACGTTTCAAGGTAGATTGAAACTCATCATTGTCCGAAATACATATACATACATACAGATATCTGGCATATGTTACCCAAATCGTTTTACCGTGACTCGTGTGCTTTGCCAACAAAACAACATGCATTTATCTTATTTGAGATTACATCTTGGTAATAGTCATCATCATCAGATCTCACCTAGTTGCGCACTTGACGGGTAAAAGAAACACAAATAAATAGATGAACTCAAAACCCTATCTATTTAATACTTCGCCTCTATATTAATAAAAAAAAGTAAGTGAATGCCACTGAAAGGAAACCATGTTTAAAATTTTTCGTTAAGTTGGATTGCAATGCAATGCAAGCTGCCTTCAATCAAATCCAATTAGTTCTCTTTAAAAGAGAAGAATAAAGAGTAATTGATTATTAAGAAACATTTAAAATATAATAATAAAGAATAATAATGATTCATGTTTGTTATTTGATATGATTTGAGTAATTTCATCCCTTTCTTTCTTCATTTTCCATTCGTATGCACATTTTCTCCAATTTTAAAATACTAAACTTAAACATATGCTGAGTTTGTCACTTATTACAGTATCAGAAAGAGCAGGACCATTATTATTGCATTGTTGAAGTTATATTATTGCTTTCACACGAATAAGCATAAAAGCATAATACTTAATGATAATAATAATTTGGCATAATAAAAGATGAATGAGACTGTCAAATAATTCGGTAACTGAATAGTCTGCTGTCAGAAATACACGCTATATACTGTCAACGTCAACTGAACTGTCAACCATCCCATTATTGCCACGATTAAATAAAACAAAATAAAACATTCTGTAACAAATATTCACATTATTAGATTAGTTTGTTCTTCATCAAACATCTGTAATCTGTCACTTGTACAAGCATTAAACATAAGCATGCATTTATCTATTTGTTTCAAAGTGAAAATACATACAACAGATAATTGTGCCACTGGGTTGGGTTTTGATTCCTTTCACATGAATGAATGAGTGCATGAGCATTTTTCAACATCTGCTTAATTAGAAGAAGAAAAAATGTCACAAAATCATGAAATTGATTCTTCACCTTCCTAGATTTCAAAAAATGATAAAAAAGTTGGACATCTGCTGCCTTGATGTATTTTCTGTACAAATGGATTGAATACTGTCAATTATTTTAATGTCATTTTATAACGAGGACAAACTTTCGATTGCAGTGATAAGTTTATTTGGTTTACATTGCAGATCTATTAAAGAAAAAGAAATGCATTTCATTGCATCGCATTGATTACTTTGCATTGCATGGTTGACAATATATGTATGTATGTCCACTCTAGTTTTTGATTGCTTACACCGTGTGCACAACCTAACTTTCTCCCTACAAAATAATAGTAAAATATCGACTTTCCAATGAAATTAGCCCGTCTAGTTTTTAATATGAATCTATTAATACAATTATTACAGTAAGTTCCCCGTGAAGTATATACATAATGTTGTTGTTGCATGGATTACACCATTCCTCCCAAATACTTGTATAAAACCAGACCAACCGCATACACACATCAAGTGAGACATTATTTGCTTACACAATTAAAACTTCTCAAATGCTACAAAACAAACAAAACAATCTGATGAATTAAAAGTTGAAAGAGTTTAGTTAACAGTTTAAGTTACCTATTACAATTATTGTTACGACATCATCATCCTTAGAAAATACATGTAAATACCCATCATTTTCTTCTCAACCATTCATTGTTTCACCTCTATTTCCGGTTTGAGAAGAGAAAAAATATGTAAAAGTTTAGTCAATTATTATTATTATTATTATTAATTTTTTTCTCATCTCTCTATTTACTAAAACAATGTAAATGGACATGCACGGACACTAACGAAAAAAATACGGTTGAACTAATTGAATTCATAACATGAATTCTCATCTAATTTTACACATTTATATAAGATTTCAAAACAAAAGTGTGTAAAATTCAACTGATGAAAAAAAAACATGAATTCAATTGTTAATTTGAAACAAAAAATGACCGTTGGTTTGGTTTTGTGTTATAACTAACAGTTTTTCCATTTAGGTTGATTGCTTGTGTTTATTTATGGTGGTGTGGTTTGGTGTGCATTGTAGCTGTAATAATGAGGCAACCATTAAACGTTGCTATCAATAATGCTACATAAAATTAAAAAATTGCAGTTTGTTGATGGTGGTTTGGTTTGGTTAGAAAAATGCTGAGGGTCAATGCTTACTAATTTTTATGGTGTGTATTTATTTATGGCGTTTTCTTGTGTATATTGGATTGGATTTTGAGAATATATAATAAGCAGTTTATTTTCGCAAGGGCGCAAACCACTGAACCGATTCAACAGTTAGATTACCACTTATTACGAGGATTTATTATTATTACACGCGTATACACATATACCTCCACTTGAACTCATGGTGCAATAGGAAATGATCTGATTGCATTTTTTAACGAGATGGACTTTCAGTTAAAAACCTAATTTGTAATTGTTGGTTAATTGCAGAAAAATGTGTAAAACGGTGCGCGTTCTACACGATGCAGAGATTGAACAAATATTATTTTAACGATGATGAATCGAATCATGAATTCAAATCAATATACATATTTAAATTAAGTTTAACTTGTGTAACTTTGAATCGACTTAACCAAACTCTTCAAATTAATTAAATTCATGTCAGTGTATTGTGAGTCAATTTTATGGACTAATTTTAAGAATTAAATGAGACTAATCTTCAAACTAAACCCTGCAATTAAAATGCACAATGCATAAATGGGTGGGATTTCAAACTGATAAATATCACTTCGATCATCCAATAATTACTTACTTGACACAATATAGCAACATTTACCATACAACCAGCAATTATTATAGTACAGATAATGTATATTTAGTCCATCTGTCAATATAAGCACTTGAATTCTGAAGACCTGGCTAACAAGCAACAATGCCTTGAATTCTTCTTCTTTCAAACAACCACCCTCTCGCACCCTCCCTCCGTCGTCTCCCAATATTTGAAGTATAGAAATCATTTACGGTGAGTGATTTTATTCGAGCACATCACCACCACCACCACCACCACCAGAGAGATAACTGCATCATGATGATCGTAATATAATAAATACAAATACGACACTTGAACAATTTCACTGTTCTGTTCTTTTGGTCGAATGGAATTGGAAGCCATGTTAAGTTAATCGCATATCCTATACGCACCATCATGGGCAAAGAATAATACAAATAAATAAAGAGAAGCGTTCATTATTGCTGCTACCACTGCTACCAACCATTTTATTACGGTTATCAACTCGAGCTTGTTAGCTTTGCTATGTCAGTGCCAAAATCTAGCTATAATAATAATGATACGTTTTGAAGTAAGTAATTCAATTTATCAAGTTCATGCGTGAAAATAATTTCTCAATGTCGACTTTTCTGTAATAAATAAATAAAGTATTTCGAAAAGTTTGTAATTTTAATGATATAGGTAATATACTCGTTCATAGCCGGTATGTATGTAACAGAACAGAAGTGTACGCACACTAATATAAAAAAAATATGATGATCTTTTTTCACGGGTAGAAAGATTAGGTCAGCAGAAGGCAGACAATAATAATAATAATTTTGGACGCTAAAGTGGTCAACAATCGGTGTCAACAATGAGCAACACTTTTGCATGTGTTGGGTTGGAGGGATGAACAACATCTGGCTTTGGCATTCATTCAAATTAATAATAATAAGGTAAAGTGACATGCGTTCAGTAGGTTATGCGTTTAAAAATATCTAGAGTATGTAGGTATGTATGTATTCAGTCTCGTTATACAATATACATAACCATGCAAAACCAAATTAAAAATATGGCTAAACTGATGCATTCGGTTTAGCTTGTCATGAAAACTTTACTAGGTGTCACTCATAAGATCTTGGACAAGTATTTGGTAGGGATTCTCTACCAAATAGAGAAATTAAGAAACTAACAAACTATGAAATTCACAGATGATATAGGAAAAAGAAGGATAAAATTGATTGATTGATTTATCTACAAAAAGTATCTCTATTTTTATGTAAGCCCTTATTAATGCAAAATTGGTCTAGCGAATTACACATTTCATCAGATATGTTAAGAAACAAATGTAATTAGTTGTAAAGATAACCTTACCTTGATTCGTATTCCAGTATATTTCCAAAATTCCTATCTACAGACAGAACTATCTTCCCTTGAATTAACAGAGCTCACTCTGACATCATTGTTGAACAGAGTCAGTCTCACACACAAATGAAATCCAAATTGTGATTTTGTTTGGTTTGGTTATACTCACACCACCAAAAATGAAACAAGTGATATATTTCACAGTTCAATTGTTGGTAATGATAGTTAAAATATATCATTGGTTCGTGCAATAATAATTAAAACGAGACGATTATCAGAACAGAACAATTCTGTACATACACATGTCTCAATAACAATGTTCACATTTCCGTTTTATGTTCGTTCGTTTATTTCACAAGAAGATATTGAGAAAAATCTGTTTGTTCTCCGTTGGATGTCAAAAGAACAGGACAGAACAAAACTGTAGCAAAAGCGGCGCAAGGACGGTCTGGTCTGGTCGCCGGCAAGGGAACGAGTGGTGGTCTGATCTGGTCACTCAATGAATCGGTCACTATTTAAAAGTTGCGTTGCCCAACGTTCATGTAATAATGAATAAGTTTGAGCTATCTCTTCACCATAAATATTAACTAAACAAACACTTGATGCACGGTTTTCTTGGATTACACACTTATCTGCGATTCAATAAATCTTATGTGGTTGGTATTGGTTAGGAGGAGGCAGAATGAGACTCGCAATGCAGTGCAATACACAAGTCGTGTTTTTTTAAGATTGCATATTATTTATGTGTTATTATTAAGTACCTATATGAGTATGTATGTATGTATATGCATTGGTTGCTTTTACATAACTACTTACTTTTAGCCTGCCTACCTACCTGCTCTCCTGTGCAAATAAAGATTAAAAGGATTAATTGAACAATGCAGTGATGTTGTGGATGAGGAGATGAGGTCTTCTGTTGTTGTTCTGTTGCGGTGAGCAGTGCAGGGCCGAAAGAAGTCCATAAAATGATGATGAGAGAACAGAACCTCATCCAATCCACACGGTTTTATCGTTCCGGTCACTGGTCTGGATCTCTTAAGTGTTTTTGGCACAATAAAAGAGGGTATAAGTACAGCACACAGCAAAGGGGACAGGACCAACCCCTGCCTCCTTCAAAAAGAATAACATTTTGCGGAGGCGAAATAAGAAATTGGTGAAAAATCGACTACTTCCTATAATTTGGGTACCGTTCAGATGAGACGTGACGTAGCTTATCATTTCAGATACTGTTTGAATCCTATATGCACACAGATTTGTGCAGCTTCTTGAATTGTATGAATTCCCCCCAAAAAAACCAGACCAGAAGTCAGCTCATAAAATTAGGCAGTTTTAGAAAAGCGTTGCAGAACAGGACACAATAGATTGCTTCCCTTCTTTTTTTAAGAGAGGGGAGATTATCTGTACATTGTGTCACAGATATATATATACTGCTAATTGACAAAAGTTAAGTAAACTGTGGAGGAATTTCTTTTGTCAAGTGGTTCTTGTTGGTAGTGCAGTGCGCAGTGGTGGTAAATAGTGGTTGATTCTTTTGTTCTTCATTATTTCTCTCAGGCTCACATAGGCGCTGATGGATTTGTGCGACTCGTGTATTATTCACACGGGTGAAGGAAATCACTGTTAAGTAAATGCACCTGGTTTCTCAGCGCGTACAAAAATCACAACAATCTTCTTTTTGTGGACAATGCCAACCGATTCTGTCTGTCTGAATTAAGGTACACGCTGATGAATGAGAAGCTGACGGATGGATAGTTGTCATTGTGTAGAAAAACAACGTCATCAACTAACTCGTCGTGTTACCTTCTGAATGAACAATAACAGTAATGCACAGAAAAAAGAAGAAATATAAGGAATTGGGGAGAAAATTCAAATTTGAAATGGTTTTATTTGACCCATATCATCAATTTTATTGGAATGAATGACGGGTGGGTACAAAAAATTGAGGTGGAGGAGGCGGAGATGACGATGATCGAGAGACATCTCATTTTATTACTGGTATTATAATTTAATTTAGTTTTACCACCCCACACTCCTAACAAAGTTTTACGTTGAAGCAAACAGAATTTAACAAATTAAGGAATGTTTGTGCTGTACATGGTATTAGTCAAAGTATAATGGAACTGTACGATCAACTGGACATTACGACGCCGACTTATTTCTACTTCGATCAGATATTTATTGGAATCGTTCCTTTTCCTGCTTCGTCAATTTTCACCTCTTTCTCCTCTGCTTCTTCATATTATCATGCATCAATTAAACTCAGCTTACCTTCCAGCGCTCAGCGCATTTCCTCAAGAATACAGATTGCACCACCTCCTCGTTGGGGTAATGCTTCTTGTGCTCTTTCTTGCAGACTCGAACAAATAAGTCATACGGCGACAAGCGGCGCATCTTAGATTTTGCATCATTCTTAGATTTTGCGTCATTCTTTACAGGTGGCATTCTTAGAAACAATTACTGTAATGTACAAATCAACGGGTTAATTAAAACCGGATTATGCAAAGTTCCAGGTTCTGAAACCGGAACCGGAAGCCCTGTAGCAACCTTATCAATACTGAAATTAAAATGACCTACCTGGAATTAAAACCAGAATTGGAGTAAAAGATGAAATGTAGATCTATAGCTGTTTTAAATGAATAACCGAGAGCTCATAATATGGAACAATTCAATGGTGAGTTGAGTTGTGCTTATAGAGACCGCGGGCGAGAGAATGTGCGGCTTCGTTGCCTGAGGACGACGCGAAGTAAAAATGAATAGTGACCGCACCAGTATTATCAGTATGCTCGTAAATAGGAACTATGAATATTGGCAACAATTCAGGATTCCCAGAGAAGAAGGATGAAGGGACAAATAAAGGGCCCATGCACGATGTTAAGAAAGAGATAATCTTCTAAGGTGAGAATAAAATGGTGACGTTGTCGAACTAGTCATAATATTATAGCAAGATATTTTTACCGTTATGACATTCATCCGACATGCATTCAAAGTAAATATGGAAACTTTAATCTTTTATAGTGAGGTTGAGTCCGTCGACACATTCCTAGACTATTTATATTTCACAATCCCAGACTTCAATTATATGCAGGAATAATTAGTTGTAATGTCAGTAACTTCAATCAGGAATTTTTGATTAATTAGTGAATAATCCAAGAAAAACAGCATATTATTTTTGGTACTATTTTATAAAAGTACACCGGGCAGATGAATTGCTTCAATATTTCGTGCATTACTGCCACAAAACAATGAAATGTGCATTCGAAGAAACTATGATTCATGCTTCTGCTTATATTTTCAAGATACAAAAGGTCCATCTATCGGTTTGGCAGTGCTTAAATAAACGCTTAAATAAAGGGGCTGTCGATTGGTACTTCAACTTTTCTTTTGCGGATTCTTGATTTCATTACACTACGCACAATTGGTATATAAACTTTTTCTGGCTTTTATACATCTGAACATAATGCTTTATAATAATAACAATATATATCTATTGCATCATAATTTAGTTAAACTACTAACTCGACATTACAATGTCAGGTGTCAAGAGAATGATTGGACTTCCCGATGATTACGTACATACGGTGCATTGCATTGCATTGTTTCAATCTATGTCACCATATTAATGATTTCCAGCGTTAGCCAGCACGATCACGACGGAAGATAATAATAAAAGATAAGCCTTCTTCATCCATATGACCCATGGACCCTGTCGAAAAAATATTTGATTTTTAAAATTTTAATTGTTCTATTAACAATCATACTTACATTTTGTTTTTACTGCGATATTTACTATGCTAATTTTTTTAAATCTTTTTTTATCTTTGTTTCACGAATGGAATTTTTTATGTATAGCCATTAAATTTTAAAGCTTGTTGCTTGTTGGGGTATAGGGATCAAATATTCATTGTATTATATTTTGTTTTCGATAATAATGTATTGATTGTAAGTCATTTATTTACCCAATTGGAAAAGTTTAAATGTTTAATAATTATTTTTATAATTATTAACTATTAACTAAATCTTACAATTTCATCCAAATATTGCTCTACGCTGCTGTGAGACTTTTTAAGCAGATCCATGCAGTATTTATTTGTATTGTTTATTAACAATGTTAAATACCTTTATATCTTTTATCTGATAAGCGAATCCAGACACAATGTTGATAAGCAACAGTAGCAACCATTCACAACTTTAAGGTTCCACAGTTTCAGTTGGGCTTTTGAGTGCATGGAAGCAATAAAGTTTAACAATTGGATACAAATAAAGTGCTTACAATTTTAAATGTCATATTTTCCACGAAAAATATTGTCTTTTCATTGTTCAGTTCATATTCAATACGTAGTTTCATGTAATAATTCACAACGAGATTATAATAAAAGCACCAAGTGTATTCAATAAAGCAGCAGTTTGCATAATTTCGTATTCAAGGCATATGTATGTATGTCATTATTTAGAATAAAATAAACAAACGCATTTTGCAATGGACAATGAAGGATTTCAAGCAAATGACAAATTAGGTAAAATTAGATAAGTACCAATTTTGAATTTTATAATATTGGGAACAAATCTGTTCCTAACGCAGGGTCTTCAGATTCATCCCTACCGGCGAAATTTATAGACGCTCCACAAAACGCCACCAGTGAAACGGTTGGCGGTGAAGGTGAACAGACGGTTCGAATGAAAAGGCAAATCGGACTGCTTGGTGGAATTGCTCTCATTGTTGGAACAATAATTGGTATTTTTGATTAATTATTGGGCATTTATTGGACTTTTGTAATTATATATATGGTTTATCTCTTTGTGTTAAGGATCTGGAATATTTTTAAGTCCGCAAAACCTGTTGGATAGAACCGACTCTGTTGCGATGAGTCTTGTAGTTTGGGTTGCATGCGGCTTCCTGGCGCTATTATGTAAAACATAATTCATATTAATTACCTCATTCATTAATTATTTCAAGCATTTAATTCGAAAGCTAACAAAATATTATTATCCCCACGCAGCGGCTCTATCTTATTGTGAGTTGGGTACAGTAATTCCTCGATCAGGGGGAGAACACGCTTATCTTTTTGAAACATTTTCAAAAATGCATCCTTTCTTTGGACCTCTCCCTGCCTTTATGTTCTCTTGGGTGAGATATATAATATTGATAGTGCGTTCAATAAGCGCATTATTAACGATTTAACAATTTGTATGCATTTAGTTGACAGTTCTCCTTCTAAAACCGTCATCCTTGGCCATTATCAGTTTGGCATTTGGTCAATATTCACTGTATCCACTGCTTTCCACAACGAATTTTGAAGGCTGCAACTTTGATTTATCTAACGAGTATGAAATGTCGAAAAAACTGCTTGCCGTGTTTATAGCAAGTATGCACGTCTCCAAAATTCTTTCTAATTAGCAGTATAATTTACTTGCAATCCTTATTAATGATTACAGTACTGATTGCCGCAGTAAACATTTTCAGCGCAAAACTTGCAACTAATGTGGCCATCGTCTTCCTCGTTGCAAAACTTAGGTAATGCATTTAATTTCACAGTTTGGATAAGACCAAAAATGTTTTCGTTTGATTATTAAAGTGCAATGGGACTAATGATTGGGATTGGGATATACAACGTTTCAAGAGGAGAATGGGGGGCACTTGACCTGAATGGAACATTTGATGCTGGAGATGCGTCTGTAGGCGATATTGCAGCCTCGTTTTACAGCGGCCTATGGTATAAATAATCTGAAGTCAAACAGTTGAAATCTGACATTTAAAATCAACATTTGAAAATTTGTATGTAGGGCATATGATGGCTGGAACAATTTAAATTTTGCTATGGAAGAATTATCAGACCCATACAGAAATTTACCTTTAGCAATTATCATTGGAATAATACTCGTCATGGTTTTGTACCTTTTAATCAACTTGTCTTACCTGACAGCATTTGCGAGTAAAGCTGCAATGATAGAGTCCGATGCAGTTGCAATTGTAAGCACTTATAATGCTGGTTGATAGATAGATTATTTTTGATTCACTATTAATTTTAAAGGCTGTCGGCGACAAATATTTGGGAGCTGCGAAGTGGATTGTACCCGTAATGGTGACGTTGTCAGTCATTGGGACAGGAAATGGGTCAATGTTTTCAGCAGGAAGGTAAAATGCTTAGTTTTAAAAATAAATGTCAGCCAAGTATAAATTCATCATTTTTTAGGATCTCTTATGTATCTGGACGAGAAGGTCATATGGTGGATGTGATGTCATACGTCCACGCGATCCGGCTAACACCCGTTATCGCAATTCTTGTAAACGTGAGTTGCCTTAACCAGTTATTGTGTAATTAATTAAGTGAATTTCAAGGTGCAAACGTATTCAATTTTTCAGACGTTTCTTGGCGTACTTATGATATTTGCTAGTGACATCAATGAATTAATCGATCTCTTTGGCTTTGCGTCATGGGCAATATACGGGACTGCCTTAGGCTGTGTGGTTATTCTACGATTTACGTTACCGAAAGTGGACCGTCCGTTTAGAGTGAGTTAAAACTAAATGAAATTGTGGATTGGAAATATACATAAAATGCCAATTTTTAGGTACCGATAATAATTCCCATCCTTGCCGTGTTGACATCAATCTGTTTGGTCATTATTCCACTTGTATATGATCCAAAATTGGGATATCTTTACTGTTTGGGCTTTGCAGCGCTCGGGATCGTAGTCTATTATATTTTTGTATTCAAACAATGGAGACCAAGCTTCATGGGTAAAATTAACTCACTACTACTACATGCGGGATTATTTGGTCTTAAATAAATTAAAGCCAAACATTTATACATTTCTATGATTTCAGATTCAGTAACACAAATAATTCAAAAAGCGACACTAGCAGTTCCATCTCCGTATAAACAGGATTGAAGAACATATAATAATTGCACGAAAGTGATAAATTATTGCGTCTGCTTAATTAATATTGCATTGAAGAGTTTGCCAATATGAGTGCATGGCACGACTGAAACATTTATGCTGATCAAAGTTACTTGTATTTTTAACTAAATATTCATAAAGTTATAATAAGTAAATAAAAAATTATTTTATGATAAAATATTTGAATCAATCTTCAATATTACTCGCACATCACAAAAAGACAAAGAATTTGCAAATAAACACGCACTTTTCATACGGCAAATACAATATTTATTTGAGTCTTTCTTAATTTCAGACCAATATTAAGTAGCATATTATATAAGATTTAATTGAATTATTGCGTTGCTGATAATGATGATTGTCAATATAAGTCATTCACGTTCACTTCACATGAAACTTTACATAATATTTCTTCATTTCATGACGACATTAAATAAGATTCAAAATGGCACATGATTGTTCAAAAGATTATACACATATCATCCTTCTATTCATTGCATATCTCTTATAAAAACTATTTTTTTTAAAACAACCCAAAATATTCCAGTCCATAACAATCTTTATATAATCACCAATTAATTAATTAAGTGAGGCAGGCAGAATTACCGAAGATAAGGCAGGACAGAAACAGGGGAGGAGTCATACATTCTTTAATATAAGTACCACACCAAAAATTCCAACAGGGTTGGAATTTGGTGTCCATGATTGATTAAAATAACTAATTATTGTTCTCCTAAATTAACTAATATATAACCATGTTTTTGCTACATCCCTCAATCCCTCCATGTAAGTATAATTTACAAATGATATATTTACGATATATTTGCGATAGTTTTGTTATACATATTTATGTAAAAAAAAGTGATAGACGTTATTTTTACATAGAAAAATTAACTGTAGATTTTATATTGATCAGATGATGTACTTTTACATAATAATATTATTCGTTAATTAATTAATGTCTGCTTCAGAGTAGTCATTCGCGACTGATTGATTGTATACATTTTTATGATTAGATTCAATTTAATTGCTATATACTTGAACCACGTAGTGTCACGTCATTTCCTATTATTATTTATGCTAAGATTAAAACTATAAACGTGAGCAAGTTACCAGAATCAGTCTAATTTAGATTTTTCTTTACCTCTAATGAATTTTAAAGGGGCATTAGATTATGCCTTTATGTATATTGACAGAAGAACAACAGTGCATATATATGATCATAACAATAGCAATTGAAGTAAAAATGGACCTGTCATTAATTTTCGCAAATTATTGCGCTAATAATTTAGAAAATGAGACTTGTTTTTTTAAAGGGGTCATGAATTTGTTTAGCGGCATAAAAAAGGTAACAGGATAAAAAAATCGAAGTCGAAATATTCGAATTGGTTTAGTTTGGCATTTTAATTAATCCTTTAATCTATGTGGTGTGTCAGTGGGCGGTCTTCAATAGCTAATAATCAATTCCTATAATCTAGATATATACGCTTTGAGTTCAAACTGCATGATGATGTGATATGTTGGATGATTGATGTTTTCGTTATTGTATGTGCTTAAATTAGTCCTTCCTTATTTTATAACCGTGAATTTTTGGGGGTAATAATATTGCTAACAAATTTTGTTAATATGGCTGATCGTACAAAAAAAGGCGTCATGACAGGTTCAAAGTTCATCTCTCGACATCTGTATATTAATAATACAGCTATTGCTTTCATAATATGCATAATAATTATTACTAGATTTGATATTCCCAGCCAGGCTACACAAATAAGCATAGCTAAGAATAACAATAATACAGAGTTAATATAATAATAATAATCTTCCTATTATGAATTAAATGTTATATTAATAAAAAAACAATTCATTCCATCAAACACATCAAGGAGAGGATTTACAGAACAGAACAATAATAGTAATATCGGTTTTGTTCGTGAAGTAATATTGTGTACGTATGTATTGCATTTGTACACGTTCCACAATATATTATTAGGTATTAATTAATTATGCATTGGCAATGTCCTACAAACTATTAACAGTTCTATTTCTCATATTATTCTGCTGAAGTACAGAGGCACATTGTTTGGATAACAATATTTTGTTATATAGCTAAAATTAGGTCAGGACCTGGATACATTTTTTAAACTCGCTAAAAAACTCACTAGAAGTTTTTTACTAACATACTTAACATTATAAAAGTAAGAATATATTTACGCAGCATAATCTAATGTTCAAGAGTACATGTTAATTGGCTAATATCTTAACTCTAAGAAAATTACGGTTACAGAATTATCTAGATTTTCAAGTCTTTACAACTTGCAATTCCAAATTATTGTAACTTATTTATCTACTTTGCTTCTTTTTGTATTCTTCTTCTTCTTTCTTGTTTCCTATTGCGAAGATAACTGGCGAATTGGCGAATAATAAGTTTCGCATATGCATAATGCGTTGTGATATCTGACTGTGTATAAATTATCGTGATTTAATAATGTGTAACACAATTCAATTGCTTCGTTATTGAGGCGTTTACGGTTGTGTTGTGCTTGGGACGGACGATCCGAATAATTGATTGACTCCTCGTTCCGGTCGGTGTGGTCAACTGTAAAATTAAAAAAACAGAGAACCGTATTAATAACAATTCTTCAAAATACTTAATGCAATATTAATAATATTTAAGGTAAAACTTGTAATAATTGTATCATCATTATCATTATCTATAATTCTGTATCGTTCGTATCGCATGTGTGCCATGTCTGTCTTTAAATTATGTAATTTTACTCTCAATTCCGTTAATTGCTCCCACTTCCCACATTTTGCTTGTATGCATAGTGTCTGTTCCCACATTAAAAAAATAATGGAAATAAATTTCCATTTCATTTCACATCGATCAAATGCAACCAACCAAGCACTGCACTGATTAAAAATATGTAATCCTGTTGAGCAAGGTGCATTAAAAAGGCAAACACTCTCACCACAATTAAATGGATTAGATAGAAAGAAATGCAAATAAATCCACCACTACTGCTGTGCTCGCAATCAGGATCAGGATAAGTAAGTAAGTAAGCTGTCAAATAAAAAAATCAGAGTCAGAATGTCAGTACAGCTCACATTTATTTATTTATTTACGCATCCTCCGATAAATCTTTCATTCTTTCATTCATGCTTTTTAAAAGCAGACAGTATAACAGACAGTACTTATAGTGGTGGTGTGTATTTTGTTACGCCTTCATTATTACGTAAAAATTGGAGCAATGCAATTTTTTATCAGGGATCGTCGTCATCATCATCGTCACACACCAAAGATTTGTATCTTTTTGAAGGAGGCATAGTACAGTACATAGTAGGGTCACGACCATACCATCACGCATGAATGTCGTCGCGTTGTAAAAGTTGGAGCGTGGCATATCGTATCGCCTTGAGTTGCGTTGTGTCATTAATAATAATCCAAGTTGTGAATGGGAAGAAGGACTGCTTTGCTTTGCCTGGGACAATGGATGGATGAAATGGGAGCATTATTATTACTACGCTCTAATTTAGATGACACCTATATTATATTTTATTTTTATTATTATTCTCACAAAATGCGGATTAACTTAACCATCAAAAACAGACGGTGGAGTGAAGGAGTGAAACGTGAAACGGTTATCCTAAAACCTGCGTCAATGACAAGATTCATATTTTCTTGTTCTTCCTTCTTTCCTTATGGCATTATTATTCTATTCTATTCTGTCTGTCGAGGATTATTAAATTCATCTACGCCTCCAAACAACAACACATTTAACCATTATATGTTTTCTTCAAGAAAACTTCAATCAAAAAAGTATGTGCTTGATTTTTTTGGGTGGAAAAAGTAGTAGTAGTAGTGTAGTTAGCCCAGAAGGTAAATACAGACAAATTCCGTACGATTCAGATGCACACGTACTATTGTTTGTTCTCTCATGTACACAACTTGAAGGCTTGAAGTGCAAAATTGTTGGTGGTTGGTGAAAAACTGCGGCGACGAGTTGAAAGGTCTCTCTTTATTAATAATAATGATGGTTATAGTAATATTAAGATCTGTTCCACAATCCAATCCACACATCACGGAATAAATCACTTCCTTGGAGCAAATAAGTAGTGAAACCTATAATTTGCACCTCATCGGGAATTTATTTACTGTGTGAAAGAAGAAGAACTGTGTGTTGATTGATGTTGCAAATATTCCAATAAAATCATGATGCATCCGGGTGACGATACATACATGGGTGCTTTATGCTTTACATTATTTATGACTATGTACTTACTACTACTTACTTGTGCCGCAAAGTTGTCGAAAGAAATCATGATCACCTCAACATTTCGAGCTATCTACGTAAATAATAATAAGAAAGATGAGATAGATAGATGAGGCCTTCCTGAAAAGTAGCCAGCTCAACTTTTTACAGATGGATGGATGACAGTTCCCTGGCATAATCTGCAATTATTTAAGTTTGGGTCGTGAGTGAATAAGATTCGCGAATAAAAGACGAACTCTAATTTATTTGGGAGCCGGCTTCCCATCGCTTTTGCTGCTGATTCTTATTTTTTCGCATTTTTCGCTCATCATGTGTCCCAAACTAAATATCGAACTATCTATCTATTGCAAAACTAGTCAAAGACTGATCAGATTGACTTCTGATCTGACGTACGAAAAATAAATGAATAAATAAATAGAAATTCATTTATCTAATCCAGCCTCATCTCTGAAAAAAGACGAGGAGAGAACAAAACTCTGTTTCTTCTGTTGCATTCTGTTCTGTATAAGTAATTAACATTTACTTTATTGGTCAAGCTGAGAAGAGAAGGTAAGGTAGGAAGGGTCGTCATTCAGCAATAACTAACTTTACTTCTTCTTCTTCGGGGGAAAGCTTCAGCCAAATAACGAAAGGAACCATGCACGTAGTAATAATGCCCGTGAGTGGTTGGTTTGGATTTTGGATTGGATGATGTGAGAGCGATTTAGTATGTAGTAGAAGTTGGTGTGGTGTGGTCATTCTTACAACGTTCTTCGTTCACTAATAATATTATGCCCCCAAGGTGCAACCAAACCACTGCTTGATGCTTGCTAACTTGACTAACATCATATCATCATCCTATTCGAAACCTCCTCAACAGGTGGTGGTTGGTGGTTTGGTTCTGGTTGTGAGAATCTCTTTTTCGAGGAATGGAGGTCAATAACATTCCTTCTGCTTTATAATAGTGTGTAGTATGTATGTAGTAAGTAAGTAAGTGAGAGGATAAAAATGTAAATCTGCGAATCTTCTCGTAGTTTTAGTAGTTGTGCCATTTTAAATCGCACACGGAAGATGCAATTCATGCGATGTGAACATATTTCGGTAAATGTGTACAAGTGGGAATTTGTTATAATCCTATGATGCCGGTCTGATTTTCTATTGAGTTGCTTATGGAGTGCATGGTGGAAATTCCAAGACACATACATAAATGTAAATATACACGTTATCCAATCAAACACATCCACCCACTATGTATCTTGTCCTGTAAAACAGTTGTCAATTTCGGGAAGTTTGCTTCCAACACCATTTACGGACATCGAGGGTGCAAAAACACACAAATAATTCTCGAACCGTGTAATAATGGGTGCGGGTGACGACTAACTGACTATACGTAACTGTGATCAATTTAAACGTCTGCCTGTTACATTTTGTTTGTTCATGCAAATCATCTGCAATCCATTCTCACCTCTTGATTTTAAACATACATATAAATGTATTATAATACAAAATGAAGCGACTACTTTTATGCTATTTATGTTATTGAGTGAGAGGCATGATAATCCGATGATATGCACTTGTCCGCTATAGCTCCACACTTCACAAACAATCATGATTGTTAGTGTAGTATTTATTTATAATTTGGGAAGAAGATGCATGAGATGATGATTTCCAACAATAGTGAAGCTGGCGTGGTTCTATCTCTATTCTCTACTCAATAGAGATTAATTGAACTCATCCACCCATGCACAACATGAAGAACGATATGATGATATCAGATATCGGATTGGACTCCAAAATAAAACTTGTCACTCTCTTCAATCATGTAAATACTTGTCATTACATGGTCATCACACATACACACTTACTTACATCGTGAACAACCACCATCTTTCTATCCTCCCATTTATTATTGAAATGTATGTACTGTGCAATAGTGCAATGGGCGGAAGAACCCTTGAAAGTGGACACTAAAGTTATGTGGAGTGACACAGTACCACTCCCTTCCCTGCCTGCGCACACTTAATTTATGATGACTTCCTACTTTTGACCTGTTTGACCTGACATCAAACAATAATAATTCCCTACCTCCTCTTAATCATCATCATCGTCGTCATCTTTAAATTTGGATGACGATGACGATGGTGGGTATATTCTATATGACATGACATGTATGACATCCTTTCCAGATGAACATATATAACCGTTGGTTCTTCTACCTGTGTTGGACATGAGATGGATGATAAATTGAAGGAAGAATGGTCCGGAATATTAAACAGTATGTTCATTTATGTATCTAATTCCCAATATGATCATCCTCATAAAATAATGTACAAACAATCGCAATCATCATTTATACATATGTATACCTACCTATTTGCATACATCGTATCAATGACCCTCCTCCGTCTTTGTCATCATCATCATTAACTATGTTACTTTCTGTCTTGCAAGTTGCAAGTTTTTGTATTTATCCGTATTACAGAATTATTATTGCAAAATAAATACCCCTATAAATATTTCTTTCCACTAATATTCAAGATTTTATATACTTTACTTATGTACTTTCCTTGAGCTTGATTTTACTTTACATAATGAATTAGACAATTAAATCCCATAGTTTAGTTGCATTAAATTGCTAAGAAATTGTAGTAATAATAAGTGCATAAAAGAAGGAAGTAAGTAAAGTAAGTGAGGAAAGAGAAATCTTGCTCAATTTTAATTTACAAATTTACAAAGCAAATGTCCCACACTGACTCTAATGAGTGGTCTGTGACCCATGACGAATAATAAGAAGAAGAATTATTATATGAACAAGAAATAAGTGAATGGCATTAGGCAAACAGCAGGCGAGGTGTTGAAGATGCATTTTATTTTATTACACAAAAATTATCTCAAGTCAATATGGATCTGACATGCACATGCTGCATTACTTATATATATATATTGCATGCAAAAAAAGTGGTCACATTCAATATGCACGCAAAAATTGTGAGATTTTAGATTGTCGGCAACTCTCCAAATTAATTTTCCAACAAAAAAGAACCAAGTAAAAATGTTGCTAATCACTGACTGACTGCACATTGCCTAATAATCTTTGTGATTTCTTCTTGAATTCAAAATAAGTTGACAAAAATTATATTTTATATCCTCCACTTTTCTTTAGAGGATAAATTGATTGCCCCACATTTTTACTTTTTTAATTACACAATTCAAATGAAGATGAAACTTTTTTTGAGGCAAATGCTTGGTTATTAGTTGGTTGGTCATTCATTGATGTCTGTCACATTTTGAATAATTATTTTATTATTATGTATTTTTTTCTGGTTTGCTCATCAGTGCTGTCCCCGTAAGCAAATATAAATGCCTGTGCATTATTGCGAATGTTTATTTGCGGTGTGATTTGGTCGAGAAGTTTTTTAAGGGGGAGGATCTTCTATATCTTAAAGATTTCGATTGTATGTGTGCATTTGGCGTGGGAATTTCTACTACATTAATCCATTAGTATACCTACTTATATATGCATGCAAGGTAAAAGAATAAGTATTGATCAATAAATAAATTATGATGCAAGCTAACCTAAGTTAACTGATGATATTTTTGTTGAATTGAATGGTATTTATTTAAATACGGTGACGACATGTCCAACATAAACCCAAACCACCCACACCCACCTCAACACAAACCCTACCTATATCTATGCGTTGATTTGAATAGAATAGATTTTAAAAATATCTGTCACTCTGTTGGGATTCGTTGCTTTATAATAAATGTTCTCCTCTCGTCTCATAAAGTAAGTTGAGATTATGTTGTAGTTAAACGCAGCAACAAGTAATTACGCAACTCAACTATACTAAACTGGACAAAATGTCAAGTCAAGTGGCATTAAATCAAAAAGAGTGATTAACTCTTTTATGGCATGTTCGCTCACTAAAATGCATCCGCCTATCACGCCAGCTTCTTAAATAGTTAAATAGTTGCAACAAGGGAAGTGGAAAGTGATCAATTTTAACGCTTTTGAGTTGAAGGCTAAAAAATGCGGTATATAAGTATGTACAGTAAATACAACAAATAAATAAACAATGGTTGAGGGAGTGCCTCGTAATAACATTGTTAAAGTCCTTATGCATACTATTTTGCACATTTCGTAATCTCAACTCAACTTTGTGTGAGATTTATTTAGCGATAGATCAACTCTGCCTATCAAAAAGTAGGTTTGCTTGGCTCACTGACTGACAACCAATAAAAAGCTTATGTAGAAAATTGGTGAACTGTTTCACTTAAATATAAATTTTGAGCTATTCATTTTTCTAGGAATTGATGCGTTGTGCCGTAATTTATATGGTGCAGATTACAGATTTTGATTTTATATGGATTCATTCCACTGTTATGCAGTCATACTGATCCACCTAATATTACCTAATACCTAATTATCTTTCTCTTTCGTAGGATTAAACTACTATTCAAACAAAAACAAACTAAACGTGCTTTAGTTTTTATCCTCGTTTTGTGCTTGTAAGAGTTTGATTTAGTTCGTGCTTTGTCTAAATGCGTATACACCTATTTAGTCAGTGTGATTTATATTGCAGTCAATTCAGACGCAGTCCCCTCACACAATGCTCTCGGGTGCACAATGGATTGGATAATGCTGATAAAGATCAATCACACACTCACACATTCATGGTTTCCACTTTACTAAACAATCCGTCAAACGAACTAACTATATGTAATTCTCATTTTTTACATTTAGAATCTATCACTCTACACAAAAGTGTGTGTAATAAATAAGCCCAAAAACTGGATCAAGGGCAGAAGAGTATTATTTTAGAGTGAATAGTGTGGAAATGAATTTATTTGCAATTTTTTTGTCCTAGTTTTTTATGACTTACGTTTTGTTTAATATGAAAATATTGGTTTTGTTCATTCCGGAAAGTAAATGAATGTTTGATTATGCGAATATCAATACCAAATCGCACATTCTTTCTGTACAAGGAAGAAGAAGATATTAAGTATGTTGTGTTGCTTGCTATTTTTATCAATGAATTCATTAAAAGGTTTTTCACTTTGCTTTTTGAATGAGACAATGCTCAGGCTGATTAGTTGTGAAATGCCACGTCGTTCGTTCGTCCTCATCTTTTGATGATGGTATTGACGAGATTCGCATTTGTTTTAGGATAGTGAGTGAGTGAGATGGATTGATTTGATGTTTGTTGTAGTTGG
Organism: Folsomia fimetaria; assembly: GCA_034695645.1. Taxonomy (NCBI): domain Eukaryota; kingdom Metazoa; phylum Arthropoda; class Collembola; order Entomobryomorpha; family Isotomidae; genus Folsomia; species Folsomia fimetaria. The sequence continues at coordinate 81,272 of JAQFZJ010000021.1, forward strand.
TGCTTGTTTGGTGAGTTTGTATTATAATAGCAGTTTAGAGACGTCAACCAAACAAAATCACTAATAAATAATAATAATATAAGAGAGAGAGGGAGAAGGTATTGGCAATTTTGGTGGTGATGATGGTAATTGTTCTCGGGGACAAGTAAGCTATGGTGTAAATATTGTATGTATAGGTATGTATTTTTTTGTAATTACCTTTGAAAGTTGAGCTATTCACCGATGAGTTATTCTCGGCCCATGACTTCCAACTCCATTACTTTGTGGGCGATGATGATTATAGCCATTCATTTTTTTGGAGGGGTACATTTCCGGGGGCACTTGGGATCGTTCAATCTCATCCCCTGACAAGTCCAGGTCTCTCACCATTTGAATTATTTCCCTCTCTTTCTTCATCCCTTCAGCTGTAGGGGGAGAACCAGAGGGGCGGAGAAGTTGACCTCCTCCTCCAGATTCATTATTATTCGCAAATTGAAGATTCGCCAAGGATCCATAGGATCGTGATCTATGCTCTTGTCGAATAGAGTAGGAGAAGGCTCTCTCATTTAGGTGACCCTTTTTCCTGTAAATGCCCGTGTTGAAGGGGGACGAGCTTCCGTTTTCGTCTGCCTTGTTCCCTTTAGATTTGCTCTTGGTGGAGGTGAGTGTGGCAGAATCTCCATTCCGCATCATCATGACACTGCCACCGCCTCTCTCTCCATTTCGACCTCCACCACCCCCACCTTCACCCCCACTGTGACCATTCATAAGGCGATTTCCATTTTGATGGTAGTGGTAGCCTCGTTCTATTGTGGCGTACTGGGAAGGCATCATCATCATTTCGGGAGAGTGTTTATTTGAGCCCTTGCCCCCTTCGTGTTGTTGTTGTTGGTGTTGATGTTGTTGATGTTGTTGTTGTTCCATCATTTTGGCGTGATGGTGATGAGCATACATTGGAGGTGGGGTGGGTCCATTCATATTCATGGGACTAGGCCCACCTTGATGGTGAAGATGTTGGTGGTGGTGATGTTGTAGGCCGGGGTGATGCTGTGGGTGGTGATGCATACCAGGATGCATTGGGGTAGGAGCTAGAAGTGGCACTTGGGTGAGCATTTGTTGTTGCATCTTTTTCTTGGATTTGGATCCTTTAACGAGTTGTGGGGGTGGATGGCCTGGATGGGCAAAAGGTGGTGATAAGTGACCATAGATTGGCTGATGCATCATGGGTGGCATCATGCCATACCCATTTCCATATCCGTTCATGTGTTGTTGTGGCACTGGTATTAGTTGAGGTCCAGGTCCGTGCATAAGGCCGGGTCTGGTTCGAGTAAGCGTGGACATTGCACTTCCAGGACGATGGGAGACAGGCCCATTCATAACACTGCCTGCCCTTCCGCCTGGACTCATCCCGGGTTGAAGACCGTTGGGGACAGTGCTCAAATTGAGCATGGAAGCAGGTCTCATCAAGTATTTGTGTTGTTGAAGGGACATTTGTTGCTGTTGTGCGACCATCTTCATTTCCTTCTTGGTCTTCTTTTTCGTCTTTTTCTTAGTCGAAGAGGCATCATCTTCTGCGGATTTGAGCAATGAAAACTGTTGAGGGGGTGGAGGTGGAGGGGGCGGAGGTGAAATAAACTGGCGAGGTTTGGAAAGTCTGGAATTATGGGACTTGACAGACTTGAGTGTACCGTCAGGTTCCAGATAAACAAGCTCAGAAGTGCCATTATGGCCAGAGGCTGTACTTCCTCCCCAAATCTTATGGTTTTCGTCCCCTTCATAAATTTCATCCTCATCTGGGAACTCTGCACTGAATTCGTACTTGTTGTTGTTTGTACGTGGCGTGGACGTGCTTACAGGTCCATCAGTGAAATCGTCATCCGTAGAATTGGCTGGCCCATCCCCGTTGTGACTAAGGGCCTGCCAACCTGTGACTTTCTCAATGGAATTGAGAGGTGTAACGGATCTCTGGACCTGGCGATCAGGATCTTTGAACAATGTTCCATTGCTTCCACTCCCACCACCACCACCATTTGTCATCCCATTTCCATTGCTCATCGTGGCAGATGTTCCAAACCCATTTGAATTGGGCAGTGTTCCCCCATTCTCCAGTTGTTTGGCGTAAGTAGAATCGGCATAAGCGTGGAAGCAGCAGCGGACCTGCATAAAACAACGGGGGTGGTAGTAAAAATACTCTTTACACTAATTTGTCAACAAAATAATATTTTTTAGATAATGATCAGATTGTAAATTTAATTTGTTTAATTGATACGATGAACTTGTTTTATGAATAGAATTGTTTAATGATGTTTAATGTTGATCGTAATTTGAGTTGTTACTTTGTGGCCATGGGCGTATTTAAATTTGAATAAATTTATGAAATACTTACCAGAGCGTTGGCTGCCATTTCCCTCTTGCATATGAATGCATGACACTCTAGCACTTTGATTCCGGTGGTGCGTCGAAGTATACAGGCAAATAATGGAGGATGATTAAGATTTGGGAGGCGGGCAAATGGGGAATCAAGGGGGAGAAACTTTTGAATCTTTTCATTAGATGAGCCCCCATCAGAACTGGCTGGCACTAGCACGTTTCGCACAGCAGCACAATAGTGAAGCGACTCAATTGGGAAGAAACGCGTAATTTTTGTATTCTTTTCGTCCACATTCTCCAAAAGGAGACCATTTGACCAAACACTTAACCAAGAGTCAATCCCTTTAAGGGAGGAAAGTCCAGTGTCAGGGTATAACTCTTTTAAAGGTTCTTGAATCCCTTGCAACCCGTCTTTTGTAATGTGAGGGACTGCAGAGCCCAAGTAGAGGACGCGACACCGACAAATGGGTGTGGACTCGTCATCCTCACTGTGGTGACCCTTCAGTCGACCTCCACGCGGTTTTCGGACAAGAGGCATGATGATGTGATGATGTGATGATTAAGGCAGTTCGCTTTCAACTTTCACCAATCCCCTAAAATCAAATATGCATTGCTTTCATATTATTATACATTACACCGCCCATACAAACTATAACTAACAAACATAAACATCATATCAATTTCACCATCCCAATTCCACAAGACATGTTATCATACATATTTATGACACCAACAGTATTTTGGTACACACGATTCCACTGGAAATTAATGACTGCAACCAAATCCTTGATGTGACAACCCACCCACTCGCATATTATATACACACACACACCTTTTTCTTTTGTTTCAATTGCTTGTACACGATCCCATCGTGCCATTGGATTGGATCATTCAATACACGCTGTTTATATATAATATTTGCCACTCGATTTTAGGTGGTGTTGCATAAAAACTTGGGACACGAGTATTATGCTCCTCCAGCCAGAAGAACAATATTTATGCAGATATAAATTCTTCCACCTTCCCTTTTTCTAAAAGGTGACCCAAAGTGCAAGTTAGGTGATACCCAACAGTGTGTTATTATTACAAACGCTTAAGGCTGAACCTTATATACTTATATGCATACTACAGAATACTGTCCGTAGCTGTAATTACGCCGGAGCCCTTCAAGGTTACTGGTTACTTTCAAACGTTTCATCTATGTACCTATGTACTAGATCCAGTCCATCACATTTCTTAGTTTTACACCAGACCACGTTGCGAGCCCTTGAAATGAAAAATGGAGTGATGTTTATGCACCCACTTTCTTCAAATCCTACTTACTTTAAAATTTATTTCTTTGCAATTTTTAAAATTTTTCTTGATGATACGATGAGTTTATCTAAAGTGTCCTATCAAGCTAATTCCCCGCATAATTACGCAATAATCAGTGCAATTCAACTAATTGGTTGGAGGCTGAGTCGCATCCATATTGCATCATTGGAATTCATGAATACACGTTCTCATTTATTTACATAGTACAATATGAGAACTACTCAATTAAATCAGACTCACTCACATCCATTCCTTGCATAACAATGAGATAAAAATAGCTTGTTTTCATGAGAGTCTACTAATTGGAAACAAAACGGTGGTAGTTGGTGGGATCTATAAGCGCTTTGTTTTTAGCTTATTGTCTTTGAATTTTCTTAGTGAAATTGTTTGCATCAAGTTTTGTGGGTATTATTACTACAGAATAAATACCCTATGCCCTGTCTATGCTTCTAACAGAATTACGTAACAAGAAGTAGGAGTAAATCGCATAATCATTCGGGTCCTGGTCGATCTGGTCACTAACTCATTGCTTAAAGCAACAACAGGAACTTGGTCATTTACAAATCTGGTCTTGCCTGTGGAGCCGGCCAAAAAATTTGGTTGGTTTGGTTAGTTGCTTGGTCTGCCAACAGTTCAACAAATATTATGCCTGAACAAAAGTGCCAAGAAAGTTGTAAGTAGCTCTTCCCCTGCTTTGCCTGCCTCATCTCTACTTCAACATTTGAAATATATTCAACTGATGATGAAACCAATCCGACAGCTTTTATGCCCTCCCCAAAAATCCTGATCTATACACATGAGAATGATGACCAGTGTCCAGTGATGACCCTGTGAGGGCATGAACCTCATCCACCCCACCCACCCATATTAATTCAATACAAACAATTAAGGGCTCCTTAATTATTATTATTTTAAGGGATTGAGATACATTCACTACTGTCCCTTCATTCATAATAGTCTCACTCAACTCACCTTCTTGTTTCCTTCTTGTCTTGTAATTCCTTTCCAATCAATTACGGCACTCCACGAGTAAATATGTAAATAGTACAACCTAAACTCGATGATATTTCAATTCAGTGGTGGTATACTGTCACGTTGTCACGATGGGGGTGCCACAAGGGCTCCTCATACTGCGGAGGTCTCTTTTTCTCGTACCAATCACACCAAATCACTATACCATCCAATCCACTGCACCCGTTCAATAGCACATTCCAATTCCACACCACCACACTGCTACTGCAATGAGCTGGAGTAGAAATATCAAGAGGTCACCTTTTTTTATTCTACAACAATACAAATCACACTACATTGCACTATTTAATAATGTTGAGGACACAAAACGGTTTCTATCTCTAACTACCTGTAGAGCTGTGTAACGACGACGTATGATGCGTGCTGAAGACCAGAGACAGACTGAGGTGCAGGTATTCTCAACAAGTGGAAGGCCAACAATCCATCCCCACACGGGGTTGTGGGGCAGAGCTTGCGTTCATTGGGCGTCCTCGTACTCCTTCCCCAATCAAAGAGGTACACACATACCATCGAAGCAATCAGCAATCTCGACTCACCTGAGAGTTTACGTTCCTCCGTCTCCCCAAAACATTCATTATTATTATGTACCACTTGCTCCCACCTGCTCATTGTTGCAGTTACAAGACACCTTTTCATGGGGCGAGAAGGTATCATGTCCCAAAAGCGGTGGTAGTATCTAAAAGAAATGGTGGGCATTTTCAAGGAAAGGAGAGAGATATGATACCCTTATCTTGCTAGAATGAGGGACAACAAAACAATCCTCCAAGAACAGAATGGATGAAGGACTCCTTCTCTCAAGACAAGAAAAGTTGAGGAGCTTTCCTGCTTTTTACCTGTTGCCTGACAAATGCAATGGAAGCAGGAATGAAGATGATGATGGTGATGTGATGATGATACTACATACTTCTTACACAGGTAAGAAAACATGCAGTATTAGTTTAGTTTGAATATATAATATTATTAGACTCCTTCTTCTTCTTCCTCTCCTTAAAGAGAAGTTTAAGGTAAGGTAACCAAGCAACCAGTAGTTGTAGTAAATCCCGATTGAGACTTGCTCAGCAAGCAATAAGAACCCGTTGGCCATCTCATCATAGAATCGTATCGTATCGTAGTGTCCTGTCTTGTCCGATACCAAACCAACGACGACGGACGATGATGATGGTGATGATGAAGGCCTACTTTCCAAAGGAATCTCATCTTCTTGACCTTTTCCTAGACCAACCAACTACCCCATTCTTTTCTTATGTCCAAACCAAACCACATCCATCCATCTCATCTCTCTATACAGCAAATCAAACGCTGTATAATAAATACACTAATAACGACGACTACATCAAGTCAGGTGTATGTTGTGTTATATATGGACGGCGATTCATTGGTGGACTTCCTCCCAAACTGAGCTTAAACTAAGTTCTGTTTTATTATCACCTTCTTCTTCATCTTCTTCTCAACAAGGATCGTTGTTGTTTTGTTAGAACACAGGCATTCCGCTTTTTTAGCCCACTTTACTTTATAATCTCTTGTTCAATGTCAATGCCAACCTTTTCATGATGGAATGAGAAACATGAGAAGAAGAAGAAGGGATCATTCATCTGCATGCATGCTTATAACCAAGTCAGACATATACATTGATGATGATGATGAAATACTGCATTTTCTCTGATAACCTTCATCCCAGTTCCAGATTGTTGATACGGATGGATGGATGGAGAGAGTAACAATAACAAAACAACAACAATAAATAAATAACCTCCATCCATAGATAGCAGAAAACGAAGAAGAGTGTATGAGTTGCCTTCATTTCGTGTAAAGGATGCAATTGAAAGTGTCTACTAATCCAATCTTTCAATCAAAATCGCTCTTTTCTGAAAACATGGAATTCTCATTTTCAAAGCACTTTAAGAATGGAAAAGTTACTTCCATAGATAAATTCTTATTTTGAGCTGTTATTAGCTATTAGTTATTATTAGCTGGAAAAAACACAATAATAATAATAATAATAATAGCAATTCTTGTCGAGCTATAAATGAAAAATGAGTCTCATCTTGCCTCTGAAAAGAAAGCATTAAAACAACAACAGGTATGTAGTGATTGAGTGAAGGTGAGATGAGATCCGTGAGGTTGATCAGGTGAGTGAGGTAGTGGTGATGATTGCGTGACACTGTTTTATTAGGCAGAGCAGAATAAGAATGTACATCGTCAAGTGACATCAGTTTAAAAGTTTGGAATTATTATCAGCATTTTGCTTATAGTGCATTTCTGCGTCTCTTATTTATTAAACACGCTCAAGTTGTTAACTGGGATAACTGTACCGTTTCTTTCCCTGAGAAACAGCGTCACAGAAAATGTCTTAAGCACTTCTTACCAACTTAACATACATAGTCTGAGATGTTGCTACTGGTCTGGTCTAGTCTGAAAATCTCATCATCATCATGGAAGGAATGTGCAGTCTTCGTTTCTTCGTTCATCTTCTTCCTTCTTTTTGTCCCACATCTCGGTCACGAGGAAAGTTTGCTGGTTGCGGATTTAAAGGAGGAATGAATGAGTTACACGTTGTTGACGTGGTCACAATGCAATCATCAGGTTGAGTGAGTGAGTGCTTTTGCGAATAAAATAATATCTATTTTATGGATGCAGGTAGTAGTAGCAGTAGTAGGATTATTGCAGGTTGTATATTATTGTACGATAGAAAAGTGGTAGCAAAACGATGGTGATGATCTTTTTGAATATGACTTTAAAAGGGTATGAATGTGGCACATAGTTGCTTCAATAATTAGCAGAGCAGCGTTCCCGTTTGTGTGAATGTGAATCTTCTTCCAAAGTCACCAATACTGTTAGAGTAATGGTCAATTTTCTTTCGTCCGCTATTATTATTTGCAACTTACAACTCAATACATACATGCATAAATTGACTGTAATACTCTTTATCATGCATGCACAAGGAATGATGGATAATGCAGGAGAGATGTAGAGATCCTTCTTCCTTTAAAAAAATTGATTCCCACTTTTGCACCACCACAACTCTAAATAAGGAAGCTTTTGTTTTATACACATGTGCGGTTAGAATTGGAAGATGAAAACCAAAGCAAAATTGAAAACCCCAAAAAATTACGTATGGCATTTCATTTCGATGTGGTTTTGCACCTGAGTATTTTATTGCTGTCTCTCTCTCTCTCTCTTTCTCATTCTAACCTTGCTTTGTGTAAGATAATGTAAATGTAGGTAGAGTTATGTTATGTTATGCATGTTATTTAATACGACCAAATTCTTTTTCTCGGTTTGAGCCAGCTTACCCAAAATTATGGGATTATCTAGTTTTTCCCACGTTCAATTCAATGTTCTTTGGCAACAACAATGGATGAGGAAAGTTCATGCAGTATTTTTAATGTATAATTGTGTAACATTTAATTCTATTCAAATTCAATGAATTATTATATGCAACCTTTACACATTATGTAAGTAATCTTTCTATGAGAGTCGGCCAAGGATGATGATATAATGGTTACATTATAATAGTCAATAAATGATCCAGACCTGAAATTACCTACCAACCACACCCGCACAGAACAAACATTCCTTATACAAGTGAAATTATTCATTTTTTTACACCTGATCGTAACATACTGATAATAGCACATACATCATCTAAATACTTTATTGTGGTGCCGACCTATCCCCACCAACTTCCTTCCACTGACAAAACCAAGCAACAATCCTGACAATTTTGTGTATAATTTTTTGGTGACATGTAACTACGCACTGTTAGGTATCAGTGGTTGGTGACGTGACGACTTTCCTTGAATTAGACTGAAACTGCTTGCCCTTAAAAATAAAATAGTGATTTACTCTCAAGTACTTATACATATATGTAAGCCCCTTAAGAATTGGATACTCTATTTTCATGATTTATTCAGCTTATGGGTACAGAATAGAGGTAATAATAATAATAAGCCATTTCAAGCAATCTATAAAAAATGAATGGTTGACTTGACATTCTCCTTGCATTAAATAAAATATATATACAAATTGAAGTCATGCTTGATTACTTTATTAGCTTGGTCACCTCACCTTTGCATTACTTACAATAATGGCATAGTTTGATTTGATTATCGACTAAATGACAATCAAAATCAAGACACAAAAGATGAATATTACAAAAATATTCACATTTTCGAATTACCTCCTCTTCCTTGCATGCATTAAAGAAGGAATGCTGGAGGAAAAAAGACAATAAATAATTTACAAGAGAGACAAGTTTCTCTCTTCGCATTCATCATCATTCATCCTGGATCGTATATGTATTGTTTGTCTGAATAAATATGAAATATTTGAAACTTGAAAAGGGTTGGACTTTTGGATTATGATTATTATTATGAACCGTTTCTCTCTCTCTCTGTTCCTTGCCGTCGTCCCATGCATGACTATTTACATACTTGATGCCGTTGTTGTACTGTATGTATGGAGGACATTACAATAATTTGGAGACAGGTAATAAAGCAAGTAAGGTTATACCTTACCTGCTGGCTATCACACTAGTAAGAAACTCCAGCTCTATTCTTCTTTTATGCTTATAGAATTCATTCTGTTATGTTGTTGCTGCCAGAATGATTCAATGAGAGAAAGGACAATGGAACGAGAGGACCAGGCAGGTGAGTGCGAGTTTCGGCCTTTTGCTTAAACGATGATTGGCCAGTTCGTCAATCCATTTAAATTTAAATGCAAAGAAATTTGTTGATTGTGATTCGGATCAGGTGCCGTGTATGTTCATATATGTTTGTGTTTGTTACTGCCTTTAACTTTAATATTGTATAGTCAACTTAACTTGTTGGTCAGCCAAGCCAAGCCAGCCACTCCGCAGTTCATCTTCCCGTTCGTCATTAACATTCATCCGCACTTGTTGGTGTATGTTGTATGTAACTTAACTATCTATCGACCAATCCCATCTCCATCATCGTACATACATCTTCTCTCTGTACGGATACGAAAGAGTACATGCATTCCAACATCTATACTTACTTACTTTCTTACCTTGTCTACTTTTCCTTGATCAAGTTGGGTGAGATTAAAAACCTCGGTTACAAAAAAGAACCCTCATTTCATATTATGAACAACAACACATTGTATTATTTTGTACGAGAAGAACAAACAGGTTGTATTGTTTGCAAGCTGGGCGACATATTTGCAAAACTTTGAATCCACACACATTTGACTTCAATAAACAATTAATTAAACCTCAATATATTCTGTATGCTATTATTTAAGGCTTTAACTTGGAATAGAATAATAGTCTATTGCTAGAAACTGATTTTAGGATGATCTGAAATGAGTCAGTTTGCAATGAGACAAGATTTTACAATATGGGGTGGTGTAGATGACATTAATTATTAATAGGATTAAATCTATGAAGCATTCAGTGCATATATATGTTGTCAGGATAATATTGCAATGCAATGCATCTCTGAATGAGATTTTATTTCATGCAAGCCAAATTAAAACTCCGTTATTACAAGTGTTTGGGGGTGAACCTGGGCTGGTGGTGAAACGAGTTGCCGGTGCCAAAAACACAGGTAGGTAGTAGGTATCTGCTGCAACAACAACCAAGCCATAAAATCTACCGTTGATGGTAACCGACCTCTACAAATGTAACCATAACTATGCTACAATGCAGGGAGGGATAGTATTAGAATTGTTGTTTTCATCCAAGGGATAGCGTTGGTGCTGCTATTGTTGACAAGGTACAAGTTTGGTGAACATTATTGGAAAATAATTTTGTGGTTATGTTTAAGATTTTGATTAAAAGGTGACATGAGCTAAGGTGGAAACTAATCGCTAGTAAATAAGCATGTATGTAGTTACAGTTCTTGAACAATTGAAAATCAAATCGTTATTGGCAGCATCAAAATTCAAATAATCTCAAAATGCAATTTCAAACTCGGTTTATTAAACCACCTCACCACAAACGCACTTCCTTAGGTTTTCAGTAGTAGGGATAATTGCATACCTATATATTATCATGGGTTCATCATAAGTTGTCAAAGTTTTAGTAACTTATTTTAGAATTTTTTACATTGTTAATTGTTGTCCTTCTCGACGGAAGAATTTTAGGATCGTGGTTCAATCCACCTTTCACTTTAAATTTCTCAAAATTCAAAAAGTAACCAAGTCTGCATAAATACATGCAAATTAGTCGGATTTAAGCAGATTTAAAAAGAATTAATTATTAAAACAGACAAGGAAATAAGTATTTAGACTATTTCTCATATATAAGTATGAAGTAAAATGTAATTGCAGCATCATTGATTAATTATAGAAAACATTATAAAATTCAGTAATAAACACCACTTATTAGATTTCATCTATACATATTATTAATTAATACACCCCGGAAATCCCATCCATACCTACTTAACATAGGTAAAGAGGATGAGGAGGCATGGCTAATTATCCATGCAACGAAAGGATGCAGAAGTTAGTTGAGTAATTAGTTAAAAATTCATTGTAATATATAGCTGGATGATAATTTAAATGAGAAAGTTATTACCGACTTGCATCACGGCTTGCTTAACTACAAAATTTAGAATAAATTATATTAGCGAGCATAATTTAAGTGCAGTTTTTTTAAAGTGCAATAGTGACACATAGACAACAGCATTTGAAAGATTGATTACTGCTACTCAGAAATGTTAAGTAGAATTATAAATAGAAATATCAAATTTTCACACACATGTTAACATAGTCTTCTTTTGTTAAGTGTCGGCATAATTGTATTCAAATTTAAGCAAAGAAGAATATATGACTTATTACAGATGCAGCAACTCTCCCTACTTGCATATTATTGTAGAGAACACCAATTAGCAGTAATAATTGACTACCTCAACTCTATTCCATCCACCGTGAGACTCATCTGTTCTCGTATTGCTGCTTGAATTGAGAAATGGCAAGAAAATGAGACAAATGAATGAATGATTTCTGAAATTCAATTGAAATTCAATATCTGTAATCATCGATTAGCCCGGATGGATCCAATCAGTTGCAAATCTTAATAAGAGGAAAAAAAGTAATAAGTAAGCGTTATCCATACGGCGAGTGTTGGTTGGATTGAATCTATGTATCTACTCTATTATTTGATTGGGGGAACGAATTGTCTGATTGATTGCGTCTCTTTCAGGTGAATTGGATGGATGGATGAGATCAAATAATTCCCAAATAATCCAATCGAATCCTTTGACTTGATCTGCTGACTGAATAATGAAAATGTTAGTTAGTTGTTTGGTGGAGTGGAATGGTGGGGAATTGCTTTATTAATGAGATATCCTTTCGAAATTTACTTCAATTTTCAAAACGCCACGCCAATAATAATAATGATAGTAATAATGATACAATCGCTTTATGAATGAAAATATTTGTGCTATCGATCGACTGAAAATGATAAAAACCAAGATTTTCAAGATATGCGACATTTATTATAAACTTTTATATAGGTTGTTTCTTTTAGGAGTGAATCATTATTATTATTTAAATTATTGAGAAAATTACATTATTCGATTTCATTTCGAAAGACGTATATTGATTTTAATTTGAGCTATATTTCGTAGAAACAGACGGAAATTATTACAATTTAGGATAATGCTGACAGCAACACTACAAAATAAATGAAAACGATTTATTCATTATTCTGAATCAATTGATGCTGTCATCGAACAAGAGGAAAATTATTTTAATATCTGTTTCACCATTTATTTGATTCCAATTTTCCACCAAGTTAAGTTAATTAAGAATAATTTGATGAATTGAGTCATTTATTCCACCTCCTCCTCTTTTCTGCAGATGACAATTTCATGTCAATTCAAATGCAATAATAATAATATATAAATAAACAAACAAATGAAAAGTACTTAATGATATGAGAGTATAAAATAAATTGATATTTGTTTGTCATGCTTTTGTTTTCCGTGAATTTCACTCCAATTCAAATTGTCTAATGAAGACGTTAAGAAGAAGCTAACATGCTTTTGTTGTGTTAAATTTACGGCAACTACTTACAATAATATGATGTCAGCTATGCCATGTTTTATGTCAGGTTGAAATTATGAAGTCAAGTTGTTGCACTTAATTGCAGCAAAACTGAATCCATGAATATTTTCATTTTCACAAGTACATACACAATTAGGTGACGTGAGAGAGTAGTGAATTGTTGGAGTGAAATCGAAATGACAGAATATTATGTATTTATTATGTGAATTGCAAGGAATGAATTGTTCATTCATGATTTTTGCAAATTATTTCAAGTATTGGGACAATAATAATTCCAATTCAAATGAGAATAAGGTGCCAATAATTTCATCACCAATTGTGGAAAATACGTTTAATGATGAGTATAAGAGCGAGCAAATGCTGATGGTTCTGAATTGATTTTAAAGTGTAATTGTGATGTGACATCATCATGGGAGAATGAGAGAGTGGGCTTTTAGATTACGGTTTTATAAGACCTGCTAAAAAATATTGGGGGATTATAATTTATCCTGGTTGGAAAGCAAGAGTTTTTCTTCTTGTACATATGCATAAAATTGTGTTGTTTTCGCTAATGGACATTTGTGCCGTATTTCTGCATATCCGGTAAGTTACAGGCTGCAAAACTATTCGTCATTGTCATCATTAATTACAGGGAACAATGATACGAGTACAGCTAGATATTCCCATATATGCGGTTGCATTGTAATTAAAATGAAATTTCATAATGTATGTATGCTTCAATTAAAATAACGTATTTAAAAAGTTGCGGACAATTTTATTTCTTTCTATGCTTTTTAGTAAAACACAACGTATTGAATATTATTGTCATCAAGAATGAATTAATAAATCGATCACTCAAAATTATGCTCAATTTCTGGATACTTGAGGCCAGTATCGTTAAGAACCGTCACTACCCACGCATCTTTGGGAAGCTTTCCAGATTTCAATAGCTTCACAGCAGCAGCCACATTGGCACCAGCAGTATAACCGACATAAATTCCTTCCTTCTTTCCGAGGAGTTGCTTATATTCCACGGCTTCCTTATCCGTCACCCCGATGGTAAAGTCCATCGTTTCGTATTTGAACAAGGGCTGCACAACTCCATAGCCAGAACCTTGAAGTAGATGCAGTGGTCGTTCAACAGTACATCCCTTGATAACTTGAGCCCCCTCCGGTTCAACAGCCACACAAACGACGTCAGGATTCTTCTCCTTGAGTAATCTTGACACTCCAGCAAATGTTCCAGCAGTTCCCACCGTGGCCAACCAAGCATCCACCTTTCCTCCAGTTTGTCGCCAAATCTCTTGACCCGTGGAGTCGTAGTGAGCTTGAGAATTGTTGGGATTTTCAAATTGATCCACATTATAGGCCCCCGTCTCGTCAATGATTGCCATTGCAACAGCTTTGGCAGCTTCAACATCAGCAATAGTGACATTGCCTGGATTGCCTTCTACTTGATCAACCAGCATGACATTGGCACCCAGACCCCGCATCATCTCGGCTCGTTGAGGACTGTTTCCCTTGGACATGGAGATGGTTAAGGGGTGCTCCAGAATGGAACACACCATGGCCAAACCACACCCTTGATTTCCACTTGTCACTTCGATCACTTTCCCTTTTGGTTTGAGCTTACCAGAGGCAAGAGCACCTTTGATCATGTGGAGGGATGACCGATCCTTGATACTGCCGCAGGGATTGAGAAACTCACATTTCGCCAAGATTCGTCCCGGACCAGGCCAAAGGCGGTCGAGAGCTAGGAGTGGCGTATTACCAACTAGGTCTAACACACTGGAGGCAATTTCGGTGGGCATTTTTAAAACTGGTTGAAAATCAGTGGATTATAGGCAGTGTAAGTGATAATGTGATTGCTCTAAAGCAGGGACTGGAATGAGAGGAAAGACACAAGTTGCATCTGTTAAATACACTTGCAAACAAATAATTGCTTCGATTATGGTTAAAGAGGATGATGTAATGGTGTTCTTGTCCTCATCTGATCTCATGCATTGGATTGTGTGTACAAACTGGACCTGACCAAAATTCAGGATTAAATAACTCTAGCAATATATGCAAATAAATATGTTTTCATTCTGGTCTAGTCTGGTATGGTATGGTCAACTGACTTTTATCCAATCAAAACACGCATGTAGTTGACCATCCCATTTATGTAATGAAGTTTACATAGCTCCAGTCAAAAATTGTATAAATAATGCATTCGATTCTTCAAATAACATAAATTCAAGGACAGCCACAATACATAACTAACCTGGCTTATTATTATTATTATTATTTGATCCGAGACATCATCTCGTGCAATTGAGAGAGGAGGATTAATTAATTTGTTATTGTCGTGAAGCAAAGGAACACAAGGAGAATAATAAATAAAACTGATCTCATGTGACATCAATTCAATTGTATGACATGGACAAAAAACTGGACAAGTTTTCCTTGAACAAGTTCGAAAATAGAAAATGAATGAGAGAAGATGGTCCAAATAGATTAATTAATTTATATATCTGTAATGTGTCAAGTATGCAAATATTCAAATATTGGCGTTTTCAATTCATTTAACTATACATGTGTGCTGTTTCATGTCCATCAAGTTCCATTTATGTAATAAATATGCAATGTCTGAAGTGCAATAATAGTAGAAGGCTAAATGTCATCATAATCCACGATAGTGACAAGAGATCGTAAAATTTCGATATAAAACATGACTGATTTATTATGCATCATACTCAGAATAAGATAATCTATGCACTTATCAAGATTTGTAACTTTGATAAGTTATGCATATAAAACCAAAGGATTTCATGAATTCAAAAGTGTCAAAATTCCCATCAAAATTCCCAAAATTTGAGATGATAAGTCATGATGCAGCATGAGATAAAACTTTTGTGGTACGAGAGATATGATAAGAAAGTGGAATCAGATCAGAGCACAGAGTTTTTTGACAATGACCTAATCATGATCGGAGAATCGGAACAAACTTTAAAATGCATACAACACTGTCTCTATTCTCCAGACCAAGGAACATTATATATTTCTCATTGATCCACTGCTACTCCAAGGGGATCATCCTCCGAGACAGAAAGGAAAAGTACTCTTTTGTTTAAAGTATCTTATTTATGACGCAATGAAGGTTATGTTACAGACGAGTGTTATGTACATATTTCATAGTTATGCTAATAAATATAAGTATCAAATCCCTTCCCCCACTCGCTCACCTATTAGGTGAAAAATGTTTAGAGGCGATTAAGACACTTGAAAAAACTTGCAATATGTAAATTGTGTGAAATCAATTGAGTTGTCACACCCCAAACGTAAAACACTTTTCTGTGCATATATGTCTGCTTTTCCTTCATAACCAACCAGTCACATAATATGTATTTATAAGGATGCATAATAATAATAATAATAATGAATATATTGGGAAGGGTGAATTCTGTTCTGATTTGGAGTCAAAACCTTTCACATAATTATTATTACATAGGTATGTGTCATTTTTGGAGTCAAATCCCGCCGAGCATGAAATAGCTCTACTAATTCTTACACCTGTCAATACCTAATCAAGGCAGACTAAGGACGATACTTTCCGTCTTTACAAATTTTCAACGCTTCAAATTTTGGTACTCTTGACGTAATAAGCGCCACACCATTGGCACATATGTATATACATACTTGTGTCACTTTCAATTTCAATCATTATTACAAAAGTTTCACTTGAGTACTTGATTTGGATTGTTAGACACGCATTGGATTCTTCGAGTCCGTCCGTTCGTTCAATTGTGCAATTTCGCCATGTGTGCAATTTGTGGAGGAGATGAGAGGGAGAAAATGTGTACGAATTAAGAAAAGGAAACAAAAATTAACTGGTATTAAGGAACAATAATTGCACTTCTTGGTACAAATTGTGCTTCTTAATCATACACCCTACACAAACTTTTGTAGTATCCGTACCGTATAGTTAGTAAGTAGTTGGCATCATTTCTTCCTTATTTCTTTCAAATTTTCGAATTATTAGAGTATCCATCCATCCACTCGATCTTCTCTTTTCAGGCCGCATTTCATACTTATTTGTTTTTACTAATGTCGTCAATTGACAATTCATACTGGCAATAATTTTGATAAATACTGCGTAAGTAAACATGCATAAGTAGGAAGAATGATTGCAAATTATGTTTAAGCAGCGTTTATTTTTTTAAAATTTGAATACATATTAAAATCTTATCATCCTGCAAAAATGATTATTTGACAATTTTAAATATATGCGCATGCATTAGACATTATAATGAGGAAAGGGAA
This sequence comes from Folsomia fimetaria, assembly GCA_034695645.1. Taxonomy (NCBI): domain Eukaryota; kingdom Metazoa; phylum Arthropoda; class Collembola; order Entomobryomorpha; family Isotomidae; genus Folsomia; species Folsomia fimetaria. The sequence goes on from JAQFZJ010000021.1 coordinate 98,282, forward strand.
GTAAGTAAATAAATAAATATGGATTTAATAATAGTGCAACAATTCCTTTGCTTGTTATGTGCGCGCAAATTACTTTCTGCATGTTCTGATGTTCTATTTTTGAAAATATGGGCTGGATGGATATAATCACTCAGACCATTCGATTGGATTTGGAACTGATTATTACATCACAAAGATTTTTGCCGATCAAGGAGGAGTGTGCAGTTTATTATTTGGAGCCAGAGGAGGTTATAACCACCGTCGCAATTAAGATGATTGAGGTTGCACTTCTTGTGGTCACAACAATGATGATCTTTGTAATTTCCCCTCTCACCTGGCATAACCTAACCCAAGCCTAACTAACTAAAACTATGTATACGGCCTGGTCTCTTAATTACGTTGAACATCGTAATTTCTTATTTCGTATGTTTTCATTACATTCCTCATTATAACCCAATAATCATTGTATTTCCTTGAATCGTAGTATTTTGAAATTATTAAACGAGTTAATTCTCACCCTTACTGACCTTCCGCATTGCATTGACTAAATAAAAAGTAGTAACAATATATAATTACACTTTCAATTGATTATCATCTGAACGGATTCAATTTTCGTTTACAAAAAAAAATGTTTCCTCGTTTTTATTTTATTTTATTTATCAGATTTTATGCCTCTAATCAACTGATAACGAAATAAGCAATTCAATTTTAGTTCCGTGAAATACAAAGCTAACAATAAACTATGGGAAATCTGTAATAATTCAAATTAAAAGTGACGCACATATAGTTGAGTGGACATCATCAATTATTGAATCTTAAGCTAATCCTATTAACACTTGCACGTACATTTCACATCACATCACACACATGCATAAATACATGCGATGCCCTCAAGACCAACTTTCTCTGATCTTGAGTGAGATCAAGTCAGTCGATTGATGCTGACTGATTTTCAAACAGTATACACAAACAAGAAGAAGAAGACGAAGAAGAAGATAATTATAATAAATAAAAGATGGGAGTTATGTTATGAGCATTATAATTTATATTTACTAAACTAACCACGAGTCAAAAAAGAAAGAAAGAATGGGATTTATTTATCCTCCTCTCTCGAAGAGAAATCTGTTTGATGCTGTTCAAGAGCAGATGAATGTATGTAGAATAATAATAATTTATTAGGGTAAAATTTGCCGAACAGAACAGAACAGCGGTGGCCGAAAGTAAATTAAATTGGACAAGAAGACGACGATGATGATGATTCTTTAGAGCAAATCCATCAATCAGTTCGAAACTTATCTGACTGCCAATCGAGACTTTGTGCACGACCAGGGACTACGCTTTGCAAGATAAATACTCATTTATCATGCACATTAGATATACCTCTGGCTGTATAGCTGGTCTAAAGATGACGATATGATGATGATGATGACGCGTCATGCGTCGTCTCCACCTCATTTGACGTTCAATCTTTAAAATCTCTGTAATGATGATGAGGAGAATGAGAAGGAAAACTGGGCAAAATATTGGGCATCGTTCGTCCGTCGTGCGTTTTGTTTATACGTTTAATAATGGATGATGGCGGTATGGGTTTGTGTGTTTGTGTGTAGAAAATTGGGGTGGGCATGTATGTTTTACTGATCAACAACTACTTACATGTTTTATTTATTGTTGTAATATTCAGAATTCATGTATTGCAAGTATGGTGACTGACGTGAGAGAAAATGGGTGAGCCGGGTTTGGTGTTCAATTTACAAGAAAAAAAGAAGTTGTGTGATTTCAAATCTAAACAATTAGCTGAGCCGCCTATTTATGTCACTCCTCATTATGAAGTAAATAATAAGCGATACCAGTTTATCAAATTAATGCACGTGCATGAAATGAACAAGGTTTGTTTACGATTTAACATGTCCTACAAATACGGACGTCACAATAAGAAGGAGAGATGATAAGGTGCGTTAGTTAGAATTTGTGATCCACCTAAATCTGATGAATTTTCGTAGATTGGGTACTTGATGAAACTACGAGAAATACAAGTTGAGAAAGACCGTGACCGTGAAGTGTAGATTTCAACACGATTCTCCTCCTTAAATTAGCGTCAATCCCTTGAAACCATCGTTCTTTTCATTGTCGTCGTGTATATATGAATGTGTAACAAATAACCACTTAATTCGTACCTGGAACAATATTGGTCTGCTGGTCAACCCTCCCTTTCTGCCTCCCCTCTCCCAAAAATGGGGATTGTATCGCATCCCCTCTCCTCCTCCTCCGTCGCTCGTCATTATTATTATTATTATTAGCTTTAAGGGTTTTAATTAAGTCTGACGACGATCATTGTGATGGATGACCTAAAATGAAGAGAGAAAAAAAAGACGGCGAATATAACATGTATGAACGTGTGAATGAGCGTTTTATTGATTAATGTGGTTTCTTCTGTCAATTGTCATTGTCAATAATGCATGACCTGCAGCAACACACCATTTATTTCTCAATGCTGTCACTTATTAATAATAATTCTCTTGAAATAATAATAACAATATAATGATCAAGAATAGCACACGTTATAAGAAGATGTACGTAATGCCAAATACAGACGACGCGACGATGAGTTAATTATTTATTCATTTCGTCGTCGTCATCATCTCGTCCTATCCGTCGTCCTCATCACGGCCATGCAATTTTCTCCGGACATTATTAAAAAATGAGAAATGATTCACAGCTTACTTTTTTAAATTTGAACCAAAAATATGAAAACTTGCCTCAAGACAAACACACTAACTACAGCTATGTGTTGCTGCTAATAATCAGCATAACGATGTATACGAGAAGATGCAGCAGCAGGGAATGAGAACACGGGAACAATGGGCATTAGCGATTTTAGCGCTGACTAGCAATTGACAATGAATAGCATTACTTCTCTTTTTTTTTGCAGTTATTGTTGAATTGCATTGCATGCTTATTTTTGCTATTTGTTTAATTTGCTCCGTCACTCCCCAGCAATCGATACTTACTTTTGACACCACCTCAGCAGACAATTATTCCCTTGTTCTTTCTAAATCTTGTGGTGGCGTGCTGATGAGCGTCGGTTGGTGTCATGCATCCATCCATCCGCTTTGTTTTAACAATCAATCCGCAAAATACAACCAAACCCAAGCAAGCGAATCGGGGAGTTAGGATAGAAAGACACATTCCTGTTATAATTGAGACGATTTATTTGCTTATTTTAAACCAGCAGTCAAATAAGAATTGCGATAGTATTTTACTATTTTGAGGTACAAGCACAAGCACCACTGCAAATTAGCATTGCAAAAGAACTGCATTGTTTTTTTTGCAACCATGATATTATTATCATCATCCTTGCAAATAAAACTACACATATATAACCTCAACAATGCGAGTGAGACAGTTATATTTATTTGTTGGAAATTGTTGGAAACTGTAAATGATACACTGAACTCACCATCACCATATTATACTTACTTGCACTTTTTGCCACATGTCGTTCACTTCACTTCTTAACTCTCACGCATGTTTACCGCAATAATAGACAATGCATACATATACACACATACATACACATTGATGTCGATGGATATCTGATACAGAATAACTATTAACCTTCACACTTGCAAGTTTGCATCCAATCATTCCACACAACACAACACTGTAATTAAAGCTTGATGATGAGAAAATGAAAGGAAAGGAAAAGCTTATAAAGAAAAGAGGAAGACTTGGTGGGTGTTGGTGTGATGTGGATGTGGTGGTGTTGTGTGACCCATAAATATAAATCAGCAGCTTAAAAAATAAATAAAAGGAAGTTACCATCAACCAAACGATATCGAAAGGAAATAATAGTAATACAGATAGATAATCTGCAGCTTGCGATTTCATTGCCAATCTCAAAATAAAAAAAAAAGAAACAAAATTGCAATTTATTACATTTTCTTGTCTTGTGCAGCACCCTTGCCTGTCGATCTGACTTGACTTGCCTGCCTCCCAGCAGACAGGCCAGACTGATATATAGGTATATATTCTTCATCAGGATAGAGCGACGTCGTTTTTTGTTGAGAAAACACTTTCACTCAACCCAGACATTTGGTTTATGGGTAAACTTCTCACCCTTTTGGTCGTAAATTTTGAAGAAGGAGTCAGAGTCACCTTTTCGACCGAGTAGTGGGTGGATTGGATTCTTCTTGACTTGACAGGGATTGTAAGTGCAAGTAAATGGCTGTCCGGTCTGGCTGCGGGGTCGTAACTTTAAAGGGCAAAATCGTTGGTTAAATGTCACAAGTTCTCTTCTTAATAAATAGGATGCCAGAATTTTTAAACTTTATTTCTTATGTGTTCCTATTGTGAATGGGAATAATTTGTAATCGTAAAGTAATGCCTCGTTCCTTCCCACTGAGACGTATAGTGTAATGTAATGTACGTCCCCCTGAATGAAGCGCATTTTCCCTTTTTAAAAGAAATGATGAGCATTTAACAAGTCACAACCATCGCACGTTATCATCACCACTGCTAAATAAATGTTAAATGATTATTTATTAGGCCCTGTCTGCCTGCGCTTGCCTAATTATGGCCCAACGTCTCACTAAAAGGACAACAATCATCAGGAAAATCAAAAGTGTCGGAGGAATAAGATTTTTTTGCAGATTACGGACACAAAGGATATTATAGAAGAATATTTGAATTTAAAAAGTGGGCTAGATGAGAATTAAACAGAGGGTGTGAGAATAAGGCTGGGATTTTCGTGATTAATTATCGCAATCCATACCGACATGAGGAGGATTGACGCTAACACGATTCAGCCCTTATATTCATTTAATCGGGATGCTTTTTTAAGTATTTATTATTATTATTATCATCATCATTACGCTGCATTATTCAAAATTCCGTTTTTAGCCTGTTTTTTTTTATATCTCCCATTCTTCTTGTCTTGTATGTATATGAGTGGTTATAGTTAGTTTATTCTTAAGTGGTGTTTTCACTCCCAACATCAATCCGTCAATTTTGTGTAAATGATTCTTTATTTTGGTAATTGATATCATCATCATCCCTTCATCCTTTCATTTTTTTTAGGGTGGATTGGATGAATTGCCTTAAAACTGTGTTACTTTCTTGTATAATACGTCGGTGCATGGGTGTGGAAATTAAACGGCGTGGTCAGAAAAGGAAGACGACGACCAAGAAGAGAACACATACAAAAACGCACAATGGATTCGCACCATTGGATTTGCTGATTGAGTTGAGACGCTGGGTTATCTTATGTTATGTTATGTTATAGCACGTCCGAATAGAAACTCACATTCATTAAGGCTGTAATAATCACTTTGAATACATATGTGTCCCGTCCTGTAATGGGCATCCAATTAATTTGATATTGAACTTTGTCTATTAATTCGATGGTTGTGGTGGTGGTGTCTCCACACTCAATGAAGAAGGTGTCAATCGCCGTCATTTCATTTATTTCTCTCTCTCTCTTTTAATTCGTACTTACTTATTTAGTACCAACTTACTTGAGAGAATATTATAATTTGACCAATTTCTAATTCTTTTGCTGGCTGAGCACGTACATCCCGCAACAAAGTCTTCTTCTTCATTTATTATTGACTTGACATGTACAAGTGGCACACCTCTAAAGCCAACCAGTCAGTCAGTCGCATAATAATAATGATAATAATAATAGGTGAAGGGGCATCAGCCACCAGCAAGCAAAATATGCATTATTATGGAATGGAAGAAATTCTTAGTGCGTATACACATACAGACTTACAGATGAGATGAGATGAGAACAATAATGCATAAAAATTTAGTTCCGCCATGATTTCACCAAAGTGTACGTGAAAACTTGTGCGTAATGGTTATGCAAACAATAATGTGTGTCTGGTCTGGCACAATACAATGCAATAATGGTGTAAATAAGTAATGAACAGTTATCACAAGTGATTAGCACTACAATAATGTACAACCCACCTTTATTTATGAGTGCAAAAGTAGAAAGTCCAGGCCAGAGCCGCTAAAAGGTTGAAAAAGATAATATTAATACAATACAACTCTTTTGACCACAACTACAACTAGTCGCCTGTTAAGGAGGAGGTTGTCTCACTCTATCTGATCTTTTCAAAAGTTTAGTTCCGTTTCAGAATTGTATTATTCTGTATTTTTAGTCGAAGGTTGTACTTTTCCACCAAATCTGGAAAATCATGATCTTATTGTCTCCATGTAAAGAGAAAGCAACAGCAAGTCTGTCTCGGAAATGAAATAAATTCGAGGATTATTTAATGTGATGCAAGTATCAAATCAATCAGTCACATCCAAGTTTCCTTAAAACCTTGATTTTTGATCTAATTTGATCACTATTATAATAATAATATTACGGTAAGAAGAGAATGAATAAATGAGACGATTTAAATAATATATTAACTTAGGTACTTGGATTAAGATTAGGATTAGTAGCCATTATTCCTTGCATTACGATTATGACTGACTGCCTGCATATAATATGGGATTAAAAGTTTATGGGTTATAGGATTATTGGTTAGTAGTCTGTATATGTGTGTGTGTGGTGGTGAATTGGATTTGGATTGTGGAAGAACACACACATACACACACCTGAGATGAAGTTGGTTAGTTGGTGGCGAAAATTGGCCCACTACTCCAATAACATACATTTGACATATTATTGAATCCTAACATTGCAGAGTGACCAACCAAACCACTTTTTCTCCTTTGTATTTTCACTTATACTTGGATGGAGTCAGTCAATAGTCAACCCGTTTTGATTTTGAATTCATCCCATCATTAGGCCAACCATTACCATTACTATTACCAGCAGTGTATAATACTTGCTGTATGTAAGATTGGATTGGATCCTCATCATTACCAATGGCTTCACTTCACTGCATGCACAAATTAACAATCTTTTGTGCAAGGGCATTGCCTTTGACTTGTGTGTATATAGTGTAATACAAAATGTGATGTGTGTTGCATTTAATAAGCAGATGAAATTCAGTCGAATATGTACTTATACACACGGTCAGTCAGCCAACTTTTCATCTTCTTGGTTGGTGGTGGTCGTAATAGTCAACATTTTATCCAACCAACTAATAAGAACAGAACACATATTCATTATTTATTTATTTATTTATTTGGGGTGCATGATGTTGTATTCATTAATTTTTAATCATAAAATAAAACGAATAAAACTGAACTTGAGTGAGGCAAGTCAAGACAAATGGTCAACACACCACAAATCAGAATCAGATACACCATCACCAAAAACCACACCACCAAGCACCACCAGTTTTCATTCCTCGTCGTCCATCGTCACGAAAACTTTCTTGAGTCAAGTCAAGTCAGTATGGGTGCTTGAATTTGAATTGAGTGAATTGGATGTATGTAACTGGGATGGAAATGAAATGATGATGATGATGAATGATAATACTGGTTACTAATTTTAATTGCCTGAAGACAAGCGTTTAAATTTTAATTTTTTGAAGTTGAATGAATTGCAGTTTTTATGCAGTCAACAGTAGTAATAGTAATACTTTAGTTCGTATATGCACATATAATAACGTCATGACAAATGACAACAATATGCGATGCAAAATGTAATTCTGCATAATGTATTGTGCCGCAATTTAATCCGATATAGAAATCAAGGTTTATACTTATACATATGCAGAGGAAGAGGAAGAATAATACGATGTGCAAATGTGCAGTACCAAATCAACCTTCAACTTTAATATGAAAACGAATTATAATAATTTCTGAGATATTTCCTTCCGTTTTAATTGAATATTTTGAAAATTGGACAACAATTATATCTTCATTTTACTGGATGAATTTTCGGATCCCAATTAAATTGACATAAACTTCAATATGACATGATCTTCGTCAGAAAAAATCAATAATGAGAATTTCAAAATTTGTAAAAAAAATTGATACATCGCGAAAAGTTCTTCTGTATTTTAATTTCAAAGATTTCTTCCATCGTCATCTCCATCGCCCTACACCAACCAGAAGTCAAAAGTTAGCAGCACCAGAACCAAAATTGCAACCAAACATATAATAATCTCATCCTCTCCAAGACGCGATTTCATTTCTTGTAAATTTCTCTTTGGACGACATTGTTCATCATGTTCATTTCCCATTGATCCATTCAAAAGGCTATTTATTTATTTATTTATTTGTTGAGCAATAAATATTCATAACAAGAAACAAAACAAAACAAGTACTACTGACTGAGAAAGGAGGGGCAAGAAGCAAAATCAAGGCAAGGCAAATTAAAGCAATGCATAATCATCAAAATAATATGTCCCCAACAACTTCCCAAAAGGTGAGGAGTCGTAGTGATGGTGGTTTGACTTGGCTATTTTCGAATTGGAAAGCATATAAGAGCAAGCAAGCAAGTTCATTGACGGACACTGTCGGTCCGTCCTGCTTAATTTGTTTCATTTCTTCATTTCATATTTCAATATCATCAAACTTTTCAAATCATTGACGACGACGAGAACGACGACAAGGAGTGCATGAACAAGTCGAATTTGCAATCTTTGCCAAGTGCGTCACGTTCTTCGTGCCCATGCATTGTATATATGTTGCTATATTCGTTTCAAAATTTAAAAAATAATATTTGCTCCTTCCTTTCTACTTTTGTATTATTCGATTTCAAATCAGGAATGTGTTTATATTCGGATAACTTGTATGTAATGTAATGTGTGCAGTATGTGCGAGCCCATTGTTTTCTCTTATTGTTGGTTGAAATGCAATATAATGTGGTTGGTTGGTTGGTTGTTCATTATTATTATTATTATTATTATAATAACTTATGTATTTCTGCATGTGCATCATCATCATCGGGTAAAGTACTGCTAATTGGAATTCCTGCATATATTTAAGGATATATATGGAACTCGGAAGAAGAAAGCATTCAAATAAAAACAATGCAAATATACAAACACTTCTTGAGTCAAGTCTTGCAAGCATATAAAATACAATACATTACATTAATACTTACATACACGTGGCATCGATCTCTCCAATCAAAATGATAAATATTGGAAATCGTTTATCGTTAAATATTATAATATCCAATCCACTACTGCTTTTGTAATGTAATATACTAAAGCAATTATTTATTCATCCACACAACAACAAAACACACACACACATAGTTCATTAAATATATAGGAAGGAAGGAAGGAATGAAGGAAGAGAGAGAGAGAGATGAGAAAAAAGAAGTGAATTTGTAATTCAAATGTGAAGAATGAATGAATTAGAGGCCATTAACCAATGGAAATTGAAGTTCAAGTTGGTCAATTACGTCCCAATGATGATCACGACATGATCCATCCATCCCAACATTTCATTCTTCATCTTCTTATGAGAATGTATGTATTATAACATGTATTGATATCATATCATATCACATCTCACTTTTCCAACTCATTTCACTTGACTCGATTCGCTATCCCATCACATCACAAAAGACAAGACATCACGCAAACAAACAACAACAATAAACAATAATGATAATAAAAAAATCATCAATATTAAAAACGCTTATAAACGAATGTGTATCCAAATTCAAATCTGCCAATATCAAGTTATGAGTTTCCAATCAGAGAGTAACTCATCTCGACCCAATTAAGTGCGTATTACTGGGTATGGATTTGACTTTGGAAGAGTTGTTATATTATTTGTGAGGGAAAAGGAGAAAACAAAGACCAATCAAGTCAAGTCAACTCATCCATCCAAAAGAAATATCTGTAATAAGGATTGTGTTCATTTTCCACTATTAATGATGACTATATGTATATATGCACTAACTACTACTAAATAACTGACTATGACTATTACAACGGAACGAATAATGATAATAATAATTGTGCGAATAAATGCTGGCGAAGAACTGATGGACGGACTGACTGACTGACTGACACTCAATCTTTTCCAAACTGCCTCAAGTCAATTGTCTTTGTGTTCAAGTACGCTAATGCCACAACCAAAATGCTTGCTAAACTTACTGTTTGATTAACATAGAAATTAAACAATTTCTTATTTTTTAGGGTACTATAACATCCTCCGGAATGAGTGAAATAGGTACATATTGCTATGCGCACTATAAATTAATTATAAGAATAATAATTATAAGAAATATAATATTAATAATAATAACGTAAATTTGCTAATAAGTCGTCAAGTCCATTTCTCTTTCAAAACTTTCCTCGTGTTCAGTTTTAATTCATTCATTTTCTCACCAGACCAGACAAAATGCATGTAATACATGTATAACACATATGAATATGTATGTAAAAGAGGGATGGGTTGGTGGACAGTGCCCTCGAGATGATGTGAATTGGAGAGAGATATTTTTATTTTATTTTATAGTTTGTAAATAATAGTGAGAGTGATTTCTAGACACATTTTTTTAACTGCTGACAATTCTTGCCTTAAAACAATCAAACGTTGCTGTTCTCGTATTTGTTGGCTTATTTATGAGATGACATGAAATGAGAGGATGCAGTTCATTGAGGCATTCATTCAAGAGGAATTTATGTAGTGCATAAGTAAGTAGATGCGAATAATAATAATAATAATGTGTACATCCAATCCACTAGACTACCACCACACCCTAAAACTTCACCAAGTCAATGTAAAGTAGGCAATTAACTTATTTAGGGAGACACATACCAAAACCGCAAATTGAGTGGATGGATTGATGCATATCAGAAATTTATGATAATGCTATGTATTGACTTGAAGAAGGAAAAATAGAGAAATTCGTCAAGTGCAAGATAGATGAGACTTAATTATATTATTATTATTATTATTATTATCTGTATTATTATTGATCGCATGATGCAGCTATGTACGGAAATTAACAAACACGTGTGGTCAAAAATCAAGTCAACCATCCAAATCGAATATATGAGACTTCTTCCTTCTGCTTTCTTTCATCAACTAAAGATAAGCAACCAACCAACCGGTATATTATACAGATAAAGCAATGCAGATGATATATAGGGATTGGGCGTATTGTTTTAGTTTTATTAGCTTTGTAGCTCTCCTGTTAGATTTGAAATTTCTTGTTTTCTACACACATTCAGCAGACAAGACACGTTCACTTTTTGCATTTAACTCTACTACAACTACTATTATCAGTCAGAAGTCCCTTTCCAATTTTCTCATTTTGGTCAATCGATCTGTGTAATGTAATGTAATCCCATATGTATGTATCTATGTATGTACATATATTCTTATTTAGATATTATTGCTTCTTTGTTTTTTGGTCTCCTGGCTGAATGCATGTGCAATTTATTTATCGCACTTTTGTTTCTAGATCAAGTTTGTCGTAGTCCTTTTCATGAGAAGGTTTGTTTTGAAATCGAGATCAGATCAGCAAACTGCGATAGATAGCCCAAACCAAACCACCAGACCACTCTTACTTTATATACATCTCATGATCTCATCTCATCTTTTGAGGTTTATTTTGAGGTGTTTGCGGATTACCAACCACACCACCAAATCAAACCAACACTTGTTCTAAGAACAGAGAACAGTACAACATCAGCAATAATAACAATAACAACAACAATATAAGGCGGGTGTGGATTTGGCTGGCTTCCTTTCGTGGTTTTTGGTTTTTGGTTGCAGTAGTAGGACAATGCAACTGAATTCACCATCACCAACACTGCATAAATATATTGCTGATCGTGTCACACCTAATCTGTGTATCATTGTTTTTGGATTTTCTATGCAAATTGCGACAAGTCCATTTCATAGCCCGTGTGAAATGATGAGTATACCAAATAAGCCCAAATTGCATTGTGATTGAACAAAAAAACAAATTGGACGTGGATTTTGCATTCGTGAAAGAAAGCAATCCCAAAATAATCCAATGGTGTTTTTTTTTGCATCTTGGATAAAATGGGATTGTTATGTGTCGTTTAAAGTGCAATTCCCTTGAACATGAAGTTTGCAAATTATAATATAACGTTATAATAATGAAGGGTTGTGTTGACTGAAATACGATGAAGTGACAATAACCCAATCTTCTTCTTTAAGAGACCATTGTTCAAAACTGGAGCGCATTGTTTTGTTGTATTGAGAGGATCCCAATTGTGTTTGATTTGGATTGGATGGAGATGGAAGAAATGAAACGACACCGACTGGGAAAAGTAGTTTGGAACAAAGAAAGCGGTCGGGGAGGAGGAGGGATGATGCATAATAATAGAATGCCAGGTAAGTAGTAAATGAGACAAATTATCTATTATAAGAATAATAATAGATATACATACCTAATTTCTATAGTTAAGTTATGCTTTATGGTCACTTTTCCATGCCTTATTAAAATGCAGTGTAATTAAAATAACCAGAACGTCAGCAGGGAACAGGGATATTCATTCATTCACTTATTTCTAGTTTAGTTTCGATCGTGCTTCTTACTTATTTGTATTTAATAAGGGTGCAAAATCAAATGAATACAAAATTATGTGCTTCTCGTTATTTTTTCTTAGAGAAAAAGAGATCGTTCTTGTAATAATAGAACGTGATCCACACTGTTTGGTTGATTTGATTGCTAGTCAGTCAGTCAGTCAGCCAAGTCTCATTAATTAGTACGCAATTACGTTTGTGATCCAAAATGAACAAATCCCTAAGTTTAGAGCTTTGTCCAACTCACACCCAATTATTTTACTTACACCTTTTCCCTTACAAATTGGACTTAAATATTCAAAATCTGTAGAAAAAAGTGAATAATAAGTAGAATAATGTAATATATTATTCTTTAAATTCGTTTTTTACGCCGTGATATCAAATCAATCCTTGTATTACATTTTGCATTTCCTGAATGCATGGAATTCAGGGAAATAACAGAATTTCTTTTTGTAGAAAAAAATAACTTGTGTTTTTTTACCAAGAATTATAATAATATGCAATACATGAAGGCTTGGTATTTATTTATTGTATAACAATTTGTTTACGCTGCACAAGATGATGGTGGGTGTATTGTACTGTCTTATGTATAGCTGTACCTTCTAAAATGCATAATTTCATCGTCTCCACGGTATATACATCATCACATATATCACCTCTTATTCTCTTTTCTTGCATACGTAATCTACGACTAATTTAATCAAATATTTTCAACCGCTTTCCTTTTGTCACTTTTCAGCTTTACTTTCATAATTTTTCAACTCGAACAAGTTTTTGCCAGTTTCACATCACAAACAGCGAAGCAAGCAAAAGCAACTTGACAGTTCTGCTTGACAGGATGAGGCTGTGCTATCCGTTTGACCATGTCGTGTTAAATATTATGCAGGCAAGACAGCAGACTAATAATCCTGTTGTAATACTTTAATTGTTTGATTTTCCTCTCTTCCCAATTATCGTGTTAAATTGAATATTCTTATGTACATCATGAGAGTTTTGCTCGTTGTTGTAGGCGGACAGGTCGTCGTCATATGTATAAGTGTTAGCGGATTGTGACGAAAAGATCGAGATGTATGGCGTAATATTGGTTATTATGATGTTATTATTTGTATACATCATGTATTGACACATTATGATTATTGTTAATAAAGAGTTGATAAGTGGGAAAGCCTTAAATAAATGATTTGAGTTTGGGCAAAATTAATGCTCAATGAAGAATTGCTCAATCAAGCATGGTATGGATTTAGGTCCTATGTGTGTGTGTGTAAGACCAAGTAGGAGACATGTTATTATTATATGAAAGTAAATTTGGGATTGAAATAGGACGACACCTTGATCGACTCAAGTGTGAAAGTGGCATTGTTTAGGTTGTTAATTAGCAGAGAAAAGGAGGATGAGAACAGTTTACCCAAATTTAAGTCCTTCGGGTGTGAATAGATTGTGCTGATGTGTATCCACCTTCCCATTTTTAGAGAGATGTACTTTAAGGATAACAGATAACAAAGCAAAATGCCATTCTTATCATCACCTCGTCTCGTCTTCTTCTTCTCTTTTGCCACAGGTGCTAATTTCAATCCAAATACGAATTTCTTTATACAGAATATATAATAATAAGTATTTGTAATCAAAGGTTTAAAATTCAGAGGAAAGAATAAATGTGTTACTCATTTTATGCTTAACATTGTTATTCCTGTCGGGAAAAAAATATGATCTGACAAGGAATGCATGACATGACATGAGATGAGATGACCATAGGCACGCAGCAAACCTGGATGATGTAAAAGGAAAGGAAAAGTGGCTGCACTTCCATTTCCATCGTTGCATCCCGATGTTTGAACAAGTCGATGATAATCCTTACATACATACAGATAATCTGACTGAACCTCCTCAGGAGAATTTAATGGAGTTTGCCATATGCAATAGAAATGGATCTGTCCAAAGGTTTTGGTTTACTAGCCCACATTCCAATCATTCATCTCATCTCGTCATGATGTAAAAAGATGTTCTATTATCTGGATTACATTCCATTCCATTCCAGAAGCATTTTAAACTTCTTTTTTTTTTTTAATTTTTTTAGAAAGTGTGGAACATTTAATTCTCACATTTTTAAACCCTCCAAAATTGTTTTCACAAATTGAATGCTTCCTCGTTTTAGTGCACCACTTATTTAAGACGCATTTAATAATGCATTCTTCTTGTAAACAAAATCCTTACCTTTAGGACTAAAAAAATCATCCGACAAGATTTTTTAGTTCCTAAGCCTCAACCGGATTGTAAATACATAGAAGAATAATCCTTCACAACTTGCACCTAATGCAATGGTGGCGTAGAATATAGTAAGCAGATTCACTCACTCATATTTACGGGAAAGATGCAGCTCTAGTAGAAGATCGAGGCGCAACTCTTTCATATTATTATTATAAAGAAAGGTGCATTTATTTCATGTGATGTGGTTGTTGTTTATGTATGGTAAAGGTGGTAGTGGTAGTGGTTATGGTAGATAGAAACTATTTACAAACCTGTTCTACCTGTAATACAAGAATCACTGAATGGCCAACTTGCCTTCATTCCCTCGCCAGAACTTGATGAGAACGGAGCTCTGTTCATTTGAGTCACGCTAACCGTGTCACCAGTACTTTCAAATCACTGCATTTTGTGCACCATACAAGCTATTTATTTGTTGCAGTCAGTGGTGTGGTCATTCGTGTGAGAGAGATTCTTGAGAGAATTTTGGTGGTTTCGTGAGTGTTCACCCACTGGATATTTTGAATCTGGAGGATTCGAAATTATTTTTGTGAGACTTACCTTATCATCAGCAGCACGCATGGATGGTTATTCATGCATATTCAACAATGATGATGGGACCAGTGCTATTTGTAGACGTGATTATTATTGGTTCTCACAAAGGGTTTCCCAGGATCGGAAACAAGTCTGTTGTACACGGTGGTCAGGTTGACCTTACCTGAGTGACCTCAATCATATATTTTAAGTGCTGCTGCCTTGCCTTACCTTGGTTTTTGTTGTTCCTTCAATTCTCAAGGGATAAGGTACATCTAAATAAACCGATCCAAGTGGTTCATGGTATCGTGGTGGTGGATTTACATATTGTGACTGGGATTTCTAATGCCCTTCAGGTGAACAACCAAACCAAAATCAAGTGGGACACAAGAATTAAGTATTCTAGTGTACTGTGTGGCATAATAATAAATAATAATAATAATAATAAGTGAGTAAAAAACACGGGATTGGTGTAATCTCGACAACTTTCGTTCGGATTTTGACTTGGACCTCGTATAATACAAGTAAGCAATAATAATAATAATAATAATATATGGATGAAAAAAGCATGTGTACTTACATACATGCCATCCAATCCGTCTACTTTACTTTTGCAAGAAATGAATGCAGTCATTCATTTATTCAGTCAGTCAGTCCGTCAGTTTAGTTCAGTGGGACTATATTACACGGTTGAATGACGCTGTTTAAGAAGACATTAACCTACCAAAAACCAAGATTAAGGCTGATTCCTCTTGGACGCTTTTGTGCTGGGCGAGTAATAAATAATGCGAGACTACAAATTTGTATGGGCTTTTGAACGGGCATGTTTGTAGGTCTTTAAAAGAGGAAGAAGAAGAAGAATTTATTCCTTTTGACAATGTCATCATCATCTTCATCATACGATGCAATGCAAGAAGATGCAATGAAATATAATGCTTATATAGTTTAGCTAGCGTACATAAGTTTTGGGACTTGAGGTGATTGGGACCACTCGGACAATATGGTGTAGGACATCAACAGATGCACAGAGCGAGTTAATTTTGACTTGTCATCATCAATCACGGTGTTGTTCGAGTGTATAGGGATGCATTTTTATGCGTCTTCTTCTTCTTATTTGTGTCCGACATTCTTGAAGAAAAAAGAAGCCCGGTTGTATGTATCAGCAGCTAGGTTAGAATATAAGGAAGCAGGATTAGAAGAAGTTATATAGTGTTGATTTTTACAATTACAACCAACCACATCACACAGGATAATAAAAGTCAATAATAGTCGTCTTGTCTCTTGTAGCTTGATTTCATACTGTAAAGTGACCGTGGTCGGTGTGGAATGCGTATTTGAAGTTGAACAATGAAGATGTGTGTTCGTACTGGAATTTGATTATTCTCAATCTAAGAAAAAAAACACGTGCAAAATTCGGAACTAGTCCAAATGTTGTGTCCCAGTTACGTTACACAACGTAACCAGCTTACCTCATTTTATAAAGATTCAATTCAATTGTTCACCATAAAGATCAGGAAAAGTGTCAATAATAATATAATTTTCCATTCTTATTACTCAGACAGAGAGGGAGAGAGAGAGAGATACCATAAAATTGGAATTATTATAGGATTATGATTTCACAGACCATAGACACCCCATTATATTTGATAGAATTGCATTTTTTTTATATATTTTCCTTCCTTCCTCGTCCACCAATTGTGCAATAATAATAAATACTTGCATTATTATATATATATATTTATTATTAGCAAAGTTGAACAGAACAAGGAGGTGAATTGGTAGTAAAAACCGAGAGGATCGAAAAATACAAAATGATGAAGATAACAGTACACCAATGATGATTATGTTATGTGCAATAATATATATGCAATTCAGTGGTGGAAACAGCATATTTATGATTATTATGATTACTATTAAATTACATGATATCTTCTAGTCGTATGTATTACTGCGGTGTGTTGCATCTCTTGCATTACATATTATTCCCTGCATGGAAGGATGATCTTTGAGACTGCCTTACATATTTTTTTATACTTATTTTTTTTTATTATTATCTGATTGCACGTTTGTTGCATCTCTTCTTCTTTAAGGAAAAAAATATGGTGAATGTGTGTTACACTCATTATGTCGAAAAATGTTGGATCATCTTCACACTCCAAGTGCAACAGAACATAGCAGCCTTTATAAGTATTATTATATTTCTGTTACTCAACACGCTTATTGTTCACTATATACTTACTTACGTACCTTACCGTATTCTTTTCACATGGCTCAGAAAATCTGCTGTATTTGGTTTGTGAATCTCATTGAGCGTGGCGAACATTTCATTAGATTACGTGAATGTAAAGAAAAGTAAAGAAAATTACGAATCATCGGCAACTTTACTTTACTTTACATAACTTTGAGAGCCATGTGACTGACTGACGACGACGGACAGCTTTTATTTTGAAGCATGAAATAATGAAATGCATGACAAAAAGATATAGGAAGCTAAGAAAGAAGGCAGCGTGACCATCTCGCATGCATATATTTGTAGAACATAGTAGTCGTGGTCGTGGTTGTAGTCAGTTCAGTGAATTTTATTAAATATGTCGCTTTGTTTCTCTCTTCAAAAATGAATGTTCCAATCCAAATCCGAAGGGAACCCAGATCTGTCACTACTGGTCTAGTTGGTGCAGGCGTGTAATAGGAGATAAATTCATAAATTATTATGCATGCAGCTGACTTTCTTGTCTGTTCTTCTTATCTTACGTGATGTGATGGTCATTTCATTGTAAATTTTGTGGATGTGTGTGTGTGTGCATAATGTCCGGTGGTTGAGGAGAACCAAGGAAAGAAAATGATAATATTCAGTCGGAAATGATTGACTTGAGTGTGTCAAGCACTTTCAACGCGTTGTGTTGTAGTAGTAGTATCTGCTATCGTATCACGGTAATCAGCACAACCGACTGTTTGTTGCAGATGTGGTAAAGAATAAGAATGATATAGAATTATTTTTTAAGGGTGCGTGTTTTGTTCACATGAATTATTCCACGGCAAGAAGAAGAAGAAGACGGCAGATAAATTGTAATGAAAGATTTGATTTGATGTAGTATTAACAGAACCATGCATACAATGGGTATTTAATGCACCGTTAAAGGAAGTTCAGTTAGTGGGTAGTGTGCGTTTCGTTCGATGCGCTTATTCATTCCTCTATGATGTGTCGATTAGACTAGTACATAATTTAGATTGTAAAATTACACGTGTGTAATTTCGTGTATGAGAAGAAATGTTAGATATGTGGTGTTAAATAAACGTTTAAAATTTTGCAGGAGCATCACACCGGAAAATGGCTCATTATACTGGCTACTTGCTGGGGAAAGTGCAGCTGGATGGTGCGATACGGTCCGAGGTTTTGGCAAATTTAGTGGAAACACTGATTCAAAAGTATCAGAGCTCAGAGTCATCCAAGAAGCAATTCAAGTTTAATGAGCATCACAAGTACGTATTTTTTTCCATTGTTTTAAATTGCTTTAGAATTATAAATGCTTCTTCTTTTTTTAAATTCGCTCGGGTCTGGTTTATTTTTGTGGGTTTGCCTATAACTTTCTCTGACCAAAACTGTCATTATTGCTTGTATAAAGGTATTCCGTGGAGTGTTCTGAGCGTGGGCTGAAACTGACTTCGCCCGGATGTCGATCAAAAGATGAAGGGTTTGAATCAGACTGTGAGTCCGTGCGATCCGTACGAGTCACGGAAGCAGTGGAGCTGGACTTATCCAACCTGATTGGACATTTGGACATAAGTGCCACAAAGGTTGAGAAAGAGACTGACAGTGGTGCAGCCCTGCACTCGTCCCCCTCATCCCCCGGGGGTTCCATGGATAGTACGAGTCTCACCAGCTCATCCGGCCTCCATGGTTCATCCGATGATAATAATTCCTCCTCTGGAAACGGGTCAGATTCTGATGAGTTTGGAGCTTCAGGTGAAAGCAGGTCTCCCTTTTGGGAAACCCTGCCCAACCTCTCCTCATTTCAGTCATACCCTATTGAAGATGTCGTTTTTTGTCATTGTGACTCCTTCCATCCATCCACTCTGGTCTGGGTGGTTCGCCACTTGGAGAAAATGATTGCTCTGGTCACTGCCTTCCGTACACGGTCCGAGGCTGAAGAACTTTTCCATACTTATCGAGAACTACGGGTTAAGCTGAAACCAGTCAAGTATAAAATCAATCCCATTCTTGGACTGAAAATCCCAAATAATAGTAATAATAATGCTATTTCACCTGCGCCCAATTCCCCCGCGCCCAGTCCACCCTCTTCATCAGAGGAGGAATCATCATCTGTGACCAGTGACAATGCAAACACGGCTTTTGCCTCTCTTCCTCCAAATACTGTCTATCCAACTGCAATCCTTCAAGAATCATCACATTCTACCTTATTCAACTATGAACCCAAGTCATTGGGATTTATCGACTTTGACGGCAATAATGGTAGTTGTAGCAGCAACCTCATTTTTAGAGGCAGCTCAAACATCATCAGTGGAACTTCATCCCTCCTTCTTCGCGAACCTTTGAGCAGAACTGGTTCCAATTCACTATCCTTACATAATCATGTTTACGTGTCAAATCCAAATATTGTCCGATTCGGCCCAATCCCAACCGGAGAAAGTAACAACAACTCTGATGGACATGGGGATGATAGCAACTGCTCCTCAGAAGATAACAATGTGGACGGGGACGAATCCTCCCTCTCCCTTCAACACCATCCGGCACGACCACAAAGGAAAATATTCACGAGTACTCCACTAATATCCACGGGGAAAATAGTATCATCTACCTCATCTGGGAAAATGTCCTCCTCGTCATCCTCTATCCCACAACATAAACCCGTGTTGCTCGTTCCTCTCAAGACCGAAAGTGTGTCTGCACCCAAAAGTACTTATCCAAAAGAGTCTTATCTGTATCACGTAATGGGGAGGAGTTCCTCCACCTTTGCTCCGTACCAAAGGTCGCTCAACTTTCTTCCTCACCAACAATACCCTGGCGGAGCTGGTGGAGGGGATTACATGGCTTGGGGAAATGGAGGACAACTTCTTGTCCCTTTTTCGTCATGGATGGAGCTATCCGAGCTGCCAAAGGGTGTCCCTGGATCTGGGAGAAAGGGAGTTCATCACGCCAAAAGTAGAGTCACTTCTCGACTCAATGGTAGAATATCTGCTGCAAATTTAGGTGCCAAAGGAACCACGTCCAAAATTTTGTTACGGGATGCCGGTCGGGACAGCATGTGGGCTTCTTTGTCGCAAAGATTTAAGAAAAATGTGCGAGAAAATCTTATCCCGAAATTGAATGGGATGTGGACACCTTCTGAAAATGGGAGGAAAAAACGGACCAATAAAAAGGTCACTTTTAACGCCTGGGCAACCGTGCAAATGGTGTGAGAGGCTGCCATAATAGTTTGTAAAATGTTATATTTTTATATTTTATAAGCTTTTTTATTTAGTTTTTGACCCTTCTTCGCAATCCTGTTAGACATTAATTAGTTATAATAAGGCAAACATATAAATAATGAATTTCAACCTCGTGACCTCACAGACACAGACAGACAGATCATCCAGTCCAGCTAGACATATCAGATTATCTGAACTTTCACATTTCTCACTTTCCATTAATTTGTGCATCAGGTATTATTACTGCAATCTTAGAATGTGCAGTTGACCCCCAAAAAGTCGTAACAATTGCCTCTGCTGTGAAGAAGTTGACCCATTTTCTATCGGGTTGTTCGTTCGTTGTTGGTTGGTTGGTGACACAAAGGTTGCTTATAATAATGGAATAATATAATAAAGGACAGAAATAAATAAATAAATGGAAGCAAAAGTGTTAAGCTGCTCTCCTTCCACTTTCCGTTCATCCCTCCATCCATTCACAGATTATTGGAACAGCAGCACAAGTTAAATTAAGTGTTGGCATGCTTTTGCTTGCTCAGGTCTTCTTCTTGGCGTCAATTCAGTTCAATTCAGTAGTCATCATTTTTAGAATAAGAAGATTTGAATAATGAATGAGAAAGCTCAACAACAAATCCTCCTTGCCTTTCATGATCGCCTCACTATCCATCCAAACCGCAATTTCATATAATTTCGAATTTCAATCTCCTTTTCTCAACAACCACCTCACCTCACCTTCGAACCGATCTTTGGGATGGTTCATTGTATGAAGAAATTTTCAATCAAATCAAAATTGCAAACTCGCAAATGAACTAGTATTATTATTATAGAAAATATATAAGAGCTCTAATTTTGGAAAAGTGAAAAAAACGACGTGCGACAAGGGAGGAGGAATTTTGTGATGTGTCCTTGTTTAGATAGCACATTGTTATTATTATGAATGAAAAATGCATGCAGATTGAGAAAGGGCAATTTGTTGGTCACATCATAGAGCATAGCTTAATTTTTTGTTTAGCTTAACATGCAATATTTCACTTCATTTGATTTCATCCCAATGCAATGCAATGATGATGATAATGATGCTGATAATGATCGTCCTAAAAGGGAGGTGAAGATGAGTTGATGAGTTTTTCTTAACAATGTCACACAAATACTTGAGCATTGCAACAAGCAAGCAGTACTTATTTTATGACATTCAGCAAAAGATTTTAAGAATTTGTATCAATTTGGTATTCAATTCAGTCAATGCAATATGCATTTGTCCTCATTCGTAAATATCCTCTGCAAATCTTCATAGTCCATTACCAACCAACAGAACAAAGTTGAACTTTTACAGTCCTCCTGACTTTTGATGTATTGCCAACTCAACTCAACTCTCAATGATGCAGATTTTATGACGATTTTTTATATACCTCTTGGACATGGGATTATTAATAATTGTTTGACTTGTGGAGTCGAAAGACGTGATCTGCAATTTCTTTAATTACAAAGTCTTCTTCTTCTGCTGCACAGAAAGTTGTTGCTCATCATCATCATTTTCATCATCTCAGTTAAAATACTGTTTGGCAATAAAAATATATACGGTTTCTGTTAGTGAGACAATTCTTTGAATTGAATCAGTTTCAAAATCAGGATCATCAGGATTGTTGCGATTGCCATTAGAGAAACTTGCTGTAATAATGTGAGTGAGTGCAACAAAACTACCTGTCTGCCTGCCTGTGGTTGGTCTTTGGCACCTTGACATAATTAATTCTTATATTAGCATAGCTTTCATAATTAATATTTTTAGTTTTCAATTGCAAATTTTCGATGAGTCTATGCACCGATGCCGCCGCCGCATATTCACGCTTTGTTTTATGGGCGTGATACCACGAAACACAATAATAAATAAATAATGCATTCACTTCAGCCATCAATTCAATTCACCACCACTTGGTCTCGATCGAGTCGAGTCGTTGATCCCACTGCGATTTAAATTTATTGTGCCAATTATGTATCACTTTTGTCACTTGACTCGTAAAATTTGAAAAGTCTAATAATTATTGCGAAATAATTTCGCGAATGTCATGCATACTGAATATTGCAATGAATTGGCGAGGGAGAGAAATTTTACGAGTGTATCAATCATTACCTTTTTTGCATTGTGGGTCTGCTGCTGGACTATATATATAGACAACCCTTAATAATTATCATCATTAATATTTTGGAATACCGTTCTTGATTCATTTACCTTTAACTTTTTATATAACTCTTATTTTATGCTGACAACTTACTTACATACATATAAACATTTATTATTATCAAGATGACGTTATAAATATTAATAATAATGCCCTTGTTGGACATGACTACTTGCTACTTATTATTACAATAGTAATTGTTAATTATAAAAATTGCAAACTGCATAACTAACTAATTTTATGCAGGTCGAATTGACCTCTGTTTGTCGCAGACACAACAACGCTATACCTAAAAACAATACTATTTTTACATTGTTCGTTATAAATTGTTATTTTACTTGTGGACCGTTTCCGTTTGTTATCGACTTGATTATCATTATTATTCTTATTTTATTATGTATGCAGCGTATGCACCAGCTTATCCCGCATTTCGCCCATCATAAAATAACATTGCAAAAATGAATGAATCTTTATATAACAAACATAACAGCAAGGACAATCAATCATCATATGAATACGAAAACAGTCAGTCTTCACGGATGGACGTAAATAAATAAATATGAATTATTTTGTTAAATAACCGTGTAGTGCTTGTTATACAAAACTTTATGGGATTATTATTTTGCACTGTTAAATTGCAATGATTTACTATATATATATGTACTTTCTTGTTGTTATTGTTGATTGATGAGTAATATATATATATATTTTATGCAGTATATAATAAATATATGAGTTTGTATGTATAATAATCTATTTTTTTGCTTGGGTCACCTTTACTTTGCACTATTTTTAAATTTGTTTGCCAATTAATGCTCATAAACAACTCATCTTCATCGATTTAAAGCAGTTTTCAGATGGGATTCAAACTTTCTCCCCCTTAAAAACAGCATACTTTAGATTTGACGAAAAAATGCATGTGGACAAATATTAAGCATATTATTTGGTAAATTCTATTCTGTAGTTAGTAAATTTCACCATTTTACATTACAGCCAATCCCATAAATTTAGAAGATTGCATTGCATTGCATTAAAACTGATGCTTTTACCAAGAGACAACAACAGCAGGGTGCTCAAAACAAAACAAAAGAGAAACATTATGAGAAATCATCAGCATCAACATCATTCCGTATTTATTTATATTTTTTGCACAGTCACATCAATAGTTCCGATTTCGAAGGTAAGTTAAGCGAACATAAAAAGAAGAATGATGAAGTCCCGTCTTCTTGGAGGCGAGATGAGACTGGCTCTTTTTTTACAGGATGTATGTACTTATGTATGCGTATATAAACTTTTGCATGCATTATTATTATAGCAAGACGAAGATGCAACAATGGGAACACAGCTACATGGCCCGATTACAGAAATGTTTGCAATGGAGATGTAATTAGTGGATTGGATTAGTTGGATCGTATTCAGTCACTTCATTCCTTTTGACGAATAAGAAGAAGAAATAACGCATGGATCAAGTATTTTGCAAACCAAACTAAACCACCACCAGCTGCGGATAATCCAATCCAATAATGGATTGGATTGGTTGGAATACATATAAATCTTTACGCACACAACACAAACAAACATGATCATGATCATAAATAACGGTAACGTGTGAATCGCAAATATTTTCTCGGTCTGCTTTTTAGTATTATTCAGCAATCAGGAGAATTTAATGGAGGAATAGGATCCCATGACCAATTTCTTATTTATTTATTTATTTATTTAGTTTGACTCCGCTACACTTCACTACACTTTATTCAGAAATTCCGTAATAATAATTTGTTAAAGTTTGTTAAATTTTTTTTTTTACTATGCAGTAATTTCTTTTAGGTTTTAGCAACAAATATTGCTTTATTTTAACAATCACATCAGCAACATTAATGTGTCGATTCCAAAAGTCGTAATTCAACGAGGCAGCATATTGTGTTACATTGCATATGTAATATTCTGAATAAATATTCTTGATTTCTTCATTTATGCATGAACACAAAGAAGCCCTTGAGATTTGTTAATGAATTCTATAAAAGAGTAATTTACCAAGATTTTGTAACAATCATAGAGGAATAATTATACGACTTGCAGTTACAACTCGCTTGTGGTCCTGCATAATGTGTGTGTGTGTGTGTGTGTTACGGTTTTTAGCTCCAAGTAATAAATTATTGAAATGTTCAGTTCATTCAAATGTACCTACGCAATAATTAATTGAGACGTGTTTGCTTCACAAACCAATAATTAGAATTCAATGAGTAGATCGATTATTGGAATTCTGTGCCATAGAAAATATGGGGACTTGTAAAAAATAGGTATGCTATAAACGAATTTTGGGGTTTGGTATCCGAATGACCGTGAGAATTAATGGTATTATTATTATTAAATGTGACGATGAATGTCTTTGTTCTTGATCTTTATTACTGATGATGACTGAGGGTGTGTTGGATGGAATGGATGGGACAACTATTTCTCTCATTATCATGCAGACGTGAAGAAATGGTCAAGAACCCCGTTGGAATATTTAATGTCTTTTTATTCACTTATAACTGAACTACTACAATCCAAATAGTATGGGTGGTAGTGGACGCTATATGTACGCTGATACTTATTTGCACTACTATAGACAGATACAATAGTTAGTTGACTTGACATTCTGAGTAAATAATGATTAGCAAATATATAAGTCTACACAAGCAAGCATGCTGTCATATTGATATTTCTTGCTGCAGTGCAGTCAATCGCCGTATAAATAAATGAATTATTAAATTTTAGACCACCATCGTTTTAGACCCCACTCTATACACCTCCTTCAAGGTGGCAATGAAAATTAGCAACAACAAGATTCATCTGCATCTGTATTATCATCATATTCATGCACTCCTGGGTCACTTGTTCTCTATTTGACTACAAAATAATGCACAAGAGCATATATCTATGTTCGGTCCTATTACAACAATTAAAATTGGCCCACTCTCAAATGTGTAAAAACCAATAATATTGCTTATTATTTGTTAAAATTGCTAAACTTCATAGTACCACCAGGACAGACTAACTAAACCACATCACCGCGGAGGAGAGGGGATTAACCACTTTTTTTCTCGTTTGGAAAGTTTGAAAGTTGCAGCAGCAAGCAAAGCAGTAGTGGCCAAAACTGAGAGAGAGATGGGATCGGTATCACCATCATGTGAGGTGAAGATCAAGTGGGATGTGAGTGATCCTGGCCTTAGAAGAAAGAAAGAATATTGTAAGTAGAAGATATTACAACAAGGATCAGGACCTGTTTTTCATCTTTTATGTCGACGACGGAACAAGAAGCCAAGTTTGACCCGTTGACCCAGTTTGCTAACTTATAACTTGCATAAACCATCGACATCGTCGTAATCCCCACTACGGCACCAACACCCGCCCTTTGCCATATGCCAAGAGGACGAGATGAGGGAAGCAGGAGTGGTTGTGGTCGTGGTGCGGTTGATAATGTGGTTGATGTGGTCGCTTTCTTGCCCACTGGCAGTCGCAGGAAGGAACAACTTGTAATTGACCACACACAAATTGCTGCAAGGCAAGGAGAGATAGATAAATACATAAATAATATAATAAAAAGGCAGATTTTACCAAAATACTATAATCGCACAACATTTTTTGCCTTAACCTTTTTGAATTTCGATCCAGAAAGTTCAAAAATCAGTTTAAAATAGAATAACTACCAATAATTATTTCTTGTTTGCTTCCTCTACATCGAATTTTGAGCCCAAATATCAAAGAAATTGCGGGATTATCTAAATTCTTTTTTTATACTTGTGTTGGTTGATGATTATGAACCAAAGATAGAATTCAAACGTATAAGAAGAACGTATCAGATTTCGGAGAAGATTACACCAACGACACAGGGTGTTTGATGAGATATAGATACAGTTAAGGCAAGAAATTGTAAATTGTGATGAGTCACTTCTCAGTTTTCATTTATTGTATTGTTCATCTGATTTCTGATGGAACATTGACGATCAATACATACTACAATGGGAGACATAATGCAGATGCGGTTTAAAAAATTAAACTTTAATGTATTCCCCTCCTCCTCAACAAATCGCAACATGCAGGAGGAATTAGGTTGTCGTTGTTGCAGGAAAACCTGAGAAATTCACGGTTGTTGGTAAAATTGGAAATGTGATAATTCCACGACCTGACACTTATTTTGATGACTTAAATTCATGAAATAAATAAATGAGACTAGATTTGCAAAGTAAGTAGCAGTATATGCCTGCAATAACGGGAAGAGGATGAGATGACGGACTGGGTGTGAATAATTTCACGACATGAGTTTGATTTTGAATTTTGAATAAGCGCAGTGAATGTAATAAGTAAAATAAATGTGTCTCCTTCTTCTCCTTCTCAGTGTCATGTCAGTCAGTAGTACATACAAAGTGATGGCAACCTTCCAAACAATGCGGACCTGTTAGATAATGCGAATAGTAAAACCAGAATTCTTCACTAACCGAGTTTTGTAATTGGATTTCCATGCAAATTGCAAATATTCAATGTTTTGCTGGCTTGTTGTTGCAATTCACATGCTGAGATATGTACACAAAATAAGACCTCATCATTTCTTTCGCATCCTATTGACTTGACTGACTTAACTTTCAGGATGATGAAAAAGCAGGAATTGAAAAGTAAGGACCTTCTTTTTCGCCGGCTTCTTTTTTTGCTGGGAACAACTTTGTCAAGAATATTTTGATGTCATTTAAAAGATTGCAATGATATTGACTAACTTGACTATTTATTTCTAAACTTGCTATAAAATAGTAATGGCGCAACTTTTCCCGTTAATAATAATAGAATCGTCATTTAAAGGTTGTAGTTGTAAACAAGGGTTTTTCCAAGCAGTAGTAGAAACAAACAAGATCATCATCATCATCAAAGGAATGGAAGAAGAAAGGTAATTTAAAAAGAATGTGAATGACATGGATTGTGTCAGAAATCATGCAAATATATGCGTAACACGTAACTTGGAGGAAACAAGGGTTCACATCGCATCTGAAATCTTCATCACACAAAATATTACATACATACGACTACGACTCACTTTTTTAACGTATGTATTTGAATTGTTATTTGGTGACGAAGCAGCAAGATATCACATCACATGTAATAATGATTGTATTTTGCTACTGCACACAAAACACGCAGTGCACAGTGGTCGTCATCATCATCGTCATCATCATCATTTTAAAGGTCCTGCTACGCTGGTGAAAGACTTTCTTTGTATTCAAATGGAGGAAAATCCCAATGGACCGCGACAGTTGGAGCGCTTATGCATCATTGTCTTAATTTTTAAGATCCGCTTTAATATTGCATTGTTCTTGAGCATTATTAGGTAGTATGTACATCCGTCCAGTTAAGTTAAGTCTGTATGTACCTCTGTCCTGTTCTCTAGATTGTTGAGTTGAGTGGAATAAATGAATGACAAAAATGTTATTTTGCAATACATTCTACTTCTAAAGTTAATGGAAGTCAAAGAAGCAATAAACAATTAGCAGCGGAATATGAGGGATTGCTACATTGTTTGTGATTTGTTAAAAGGGAGTGACCGTCTAAACAAAACAAGCGCTTTTAAACGTATGATGATATAATCACTCATAAAATTGGAGAAGGGCATACATATACATGCGACATGCATGCATACTAAACCTGATTGTTTT
The DNA here is from genome assembly GCA_034695645.1 of Folsomia fimetaria. Lineage (NCBI taxonomy): Eukaryota > Metazoa > Arthropoda > Collembola > Entomobryomorpha > Isotomidae > Folsomia > Folsomia fimetaria. The sequence continues at coordinate 126,756 of JAQFZJ010000021.1, forward strand.
AGTTGGATGATGGAGATTATGTATAATGGAATAATATAATCTTCAATGTGTTTCGTGTGTCGAAACATTTAATGGAATATTTGTTTTGTGCATAAAATCTGCGTAAGCCGCTGCCAGATTATATTGGTCTGATGATCCTGGTCATCTTACTAAGTTTTCCTCAGGTGTTCAAAATATTAGGAACTGTATAATCTGCTTTGACATGATATTATTAGTTTGCATCATGGTTGGTTGATGATCACGAACGACAACTTCACAATAAGCATCTCATCAGTCCACTCGACATTCAATTATCAACCTTGAATGATCAAATTCAAGTCTTTTATTATGTAGAAAATGCCCAAATTTTGGGACACCGTTACCACCACCTTATACTTCCTTCCGCCATTATGAATGACTCTTGAAACCATAATGAACCGGAGGCAATTACAACCCATTCAAAATAGGCACCATGGAATGGATTATTATTATTATTATTCCCTTCTAATGCACCATTGAACCGCAACAAGCGGGCAGGCAGGCAAGCAATGCAACCGTTTTTTAATGCACCTTCTTCTTTTTAAAGAACATTCATTTCATTATTATTATAACTTCCCATCATGATGATGATGATGATGATGATGATTCAGTTTGACGGAACTTCACCGTTTCTCCGTCAAAGCTAATTCTGCATTGCTTTGCTTTGCTATACTACTTACTTATGCAGCAGCATTAATGATTTTAAAAATGTTGGTTAGTTGGTTGGTTGAAGTTTTATCGCCATCATGCATGGTGCATCCTCTTCATTTGACAACAATTGGCGAGAAAAGTGAGAAAGAAAAGAATGAATGCGACTTTGTTGAGGTGGTGGATGATCATTACTGCAGCTACTTTACTGACTTATTTATATTATTACAGAGTAGATGAGTACGCATAACGGGTAAGTAATACAAGGAACGTGTATTTCCATTATGTTATATTTTTTTTTATTTAGTTGGTGCACTCACCTTTCGACCATGCAGACAGTTACTTAATATTATGGGAGTTAAATTTAATTAATTAGAGCTACAATAAAATAAAGGCACCTCTATATATTGAATTGATGATTGTATATAACTTGTCACGAACAACATTGTATTTTGCAGCAGGACTGCATGAAGATGATGACGATGATGATCATCATCATTAAATGTTATCTATGCAAGCAAGTAAGTATAAAAGGTGACGAAAGAGCAACAAAACATTAACTGATTTGTTCAAAAGTTCAAAAAGTTAAGTAAAGCAAAGAGGATTAGATATATAGATAGCTCTCTTTCTGTTCTTATATAAATTTTGCAAAGTGTTCTTCTTATCTTCTTGCTGTATCGTCTTATTAGCAACAATAACGCATCTCTCTCTCTCGCTTCCATTAGACGAAGGACTACGCAGATTGTAGAGACCAAGCAGGGACAATTAGTGGATTGCAGCATAACACACATATCACGTATCTTATGTGTATCTATCTATGTATTTAAGTAATAATAATTATAATATGCACTTTCTGCTTCGTTGCAACCAACCAACCGCACATTTGAATTGCCCTTTGTGTCACACATGCACTCCACAAGAAAACAAGTTCATGTGTTCTGTACTGTATCGTCATCGTGGGATTATATTACTATGAAGCATCGCATCATGCATGTTGTTCTGTTCTGTCGTTCTGTAATAATAATCAATTGCACAAAACGAGCGTCAATCTCAGGTAATTGTGCCCAAGTTGAGAAAACTCGTCCACCTTCTTCAAACCCATCTATCAAACAAAACATGTTATTAAATGAGAGAGAGAGAGGCGCCGTGCATGATAAGTTCAGTTCAGTTAAGGTAAGCAAAGTAAAGCGAAATGAATCCATTATAATACCTATTATGTATATGACTAAATAAATGGTGAATTGAATTGAATGAATGGTAGATGCAATGCAACAATCAGTAAATAGACCAGAGCAGCAGTAGCCTAGTGGTTACACAGCCTACTGCAGCCGCCGCGTGATTCCGAATCACCACGTTCGAAT